>CAVNYN010287992.1:64466-156945 GCA_963692815.1 Nyctanthes arbor-tristis | reverse complement strand
CCCCCCCCCCCCCCCCCCCCCCCCCCCCCCCCCCCCCCCCCCCCCCCCCCCCCCCCCCCCCCCCCCCAACTTGCTTTCCATTTTTTTTCAGTTTGAAATAAAATATCACCATATTGTATTATATAACCATGTAGAATGTTGTATCACTATTAAAAGGTGAGGGACTTTAAAGATTAAAAATGGTTAATTTTTATCATATGCACCTCACCAGACATAGTATGTGGCGTGCTGTGATTAGATGTCCAATCATAGTATGTGAGTTGTTCAATCGTAATATGACAAGTGTGCCACATTTGGTGGGTGAATGGAACTGCCAAGAAGATAGGGTTGAAGTTTCTACATTTTGTGAAGGTTTACGCCCATCTTGTAATAAAATATAACCTTAAAAATAAAAATACACATAAAAACCTCTCATAATCAACGTGCAACGCAGATCGGAAGAGCACACAAACCTACCAGCTCCCCCAGCATCACTCTGAAGTCCAACCAGCCTTTGCATTTTGGCGCTGCCTCCGCCGCCGTCCATTCTACGCAAAATGAAGCCGCCAACCCTCTCTCTACGCCACCCCCAACACTGCTTCTCCACGCTATTCCTTTCCAATGCCACCAATCTATCCCTCCCTCGTTCCACCTCCCGTCTTTCCAACACCCCGTTCACCATACGAATGTCACTCCGCGAAGACGGCCAGATCGGAAGCCATAGTCGGGGTTACCGGTGCTGTTGGACAAGAATTCCTCTCCGTGTTGTCGGCCCGTGATTTCCCTTACCGCTCCCTCAAGCTCCTTGCCAGCAAACGCTCCGCTGGAAAATCCCTCACATTCGAAGGCCATGATTATACCATTGAGGAGTTGACGGAGAATAGCTTCGGAAATGTCGATATCGCGCTGTTCAGTGCGGGTGGGAGTATAAGCAAAAAGTTTGGACCGATAGCAGTGGAAAAGGGCACCGTCGTGGTTGATAATAGCTCCGCTTTTCGGATGGATGAGACTACGCCGCTTGTGATTCCAGAAGTGAATCCCGAAGCAATGGAGCATGTTAAGCTGAAGAGTGGAAAGGGGGCACTTATTGCAAATCCCAATTGCTCGACCATCATCTGCCTCATGGCTGCCACCCCACTTCATCGCAGTGCTAAAGTACATTAGTTTTAATTGTCCTGTTCTTTTTGTTAAAATTTTCTGTTTGTGCAGACCTGGTTTTGTTGGTTTGTAGCTATGTTTATTTGCGTGTAAAGAGTATATTGTGTTGTTCTGTGTGTGATCAAATTATAAATTCATCAAATTTTCTATCCAGGCATTTTCTTAAAAGTTTGGTCTTGAAAAAGAAAATATAAAATATGTACATATTTAAAAGTTTTTAGCTTTTCAACTTCAAGAAACAGGCACACAGTCTTAAGATATTCTGCTAAATACAAGCTTTTTCTCAGTTTAGTTCGGCATTTGTTGTGATCCTTTCGAGAATAGATGGTAAAATAACTGCTCTTTAAGTTAGCGGGTGCTTTCCCCATGCCTGACACAAATAAAATCTGCTATTGCACTCTTGTTTGCATCATGAATACTGTGCTGAAAACTAGTGGTACTTCTTCCTTTGTACTTACTATTGCTTTCTAGCCTCTTTAGTATGCGTCATCTCGATTTTGCATAAGCCTCTTTTCTTTTCCCATCAATATATATCTGAAGTCCTCCTAATAAGCCCTTAGCACTCTGATCATTAGACCTGTAGACGATTCCTGAAATTTCCATAATGTTTCAGTTCTTTGCAATGAATCTCCCTTTTTATGTGGCCTATCACTTGTATCATCCCCTTGTAGACATGCATTGTTTTCTTTTCTTACCACCCTTTCTATTTCTATCAGTGTCCTAAATGCTTAGTTGTTCTACATAAATCTGAGGCATTGTCATCTTTCATTACAGTTTTGGTCATGTTTCTTTCATATTTTCTCATTGCCATTGCAAACTTGGTGTATGTTATGCTAGCACCTGGGCCCCAGCAATCTAAAGAGATCGGAAGAGCACACATCACGTCTTTTAGTATGTAAGGTTTGGTTTACAACTCTGGTATTCTTGCACGTATATTTATTAAAGGTGCATAGACTTGGAGTGAAGATGTAGTGCTTATCTACTCCAGATATCTAACCAACAGATGGAAAAGAATGATGATGGTAGTGCATCTAAAATTATGTTAAAAATATTCCGGCAATAAGCAGGAAAGTTTAGGTGAAATTATTGACATTCCTGAGCGGTGCTAACATTTTGGTTAAATTTTTATCAAGTATTACCATGGCAGTTGACTTACAGAAGGGTCAGCATAAGGGTCATTCGACGTCTAGGATAATCAGCGCAAATTCTCCATCAAACTCTTTAACATATGTCGTTGCATCTCTTCCGATCTACTCAAAAGAACTCTGTTGTTGAAATCATTTGCTGGATCTTTCAAATGTTTTACAGGAATATCTCTGTTTTGACTAATTTTCGCCAAAGCATGGATCTAAACATGCAAAATTTTTATGTTTATCCCTTTGTTGGTAAATTATATGTTTATGAGTGTTTTATAGTATTTGAATCTCACAGGTCAAACGCATGGTCGTCAGTACATACCAGGCAGCTAGTGGTGCAGGTGCTGCTGCAATGGAAGAGCTTGAACGGCAAACCCAAGAGGTCATTTTATTTCTTTCTCAATGTTTTGGTCTTATCTCACCGCTATAGATGTATTGAGTAAATTTTATTTTTAACAGGTCCTCGAAGGGAAAGAACCAACCTGTAACATCTTCAAGCAACAGGTCCCTCAACTGACTCTCTTGTTTGCATTTCAGCTTATTGTTTATTCACAAAATAGTCATTTTTCCCTTTCTGTTTAGCATTTCATCTTGAAAAAAATTTCTCCAACATTGCAGTATGCCTTTAACTTGTTCTCACATAATGCACCCATTCTTTCAAATGGATACAATGAAGAGGAAATGAAATTAGCGAAAGAAACTAGAAAAATATGGGTAAGTATCTTTATTGCATTTTAGAGGCTTTTTTCAAATTTATAGACTAGAAATGTTCTTTTGAGTCCCCGATGTGGACTCACGATTAATTTAGCTCTATTATATGCATTCTTTTGGAATGCTGCAGAATGATACAAATGTCAAAGTGACTGCAACGTGTATACGAGTACCAGTTATGCGTGCTCATGCAGAAAGTGTGAATCTTCAATTCGAGAACCCGTTGAATGAGGTATTTTTTGTACTTCAAATTGTAGTATTTTTCCGTTGTTAATGTCAGATTTCTGTGGAATCCACCATCGTATCTACTTTTTTCACTTGTTTACTAACTATATGGTAGTCGGATATACAACAATGTTTGGAAGGCTTAATCAGGTAATGCAAGTAATGGTAAGATTGTAAGAGGTAAGCCTCACGTACTAGGCAGTTTACCTCTGTGAGGATTGGTGTAAGACGTGGTGTAAGCCTCAGGCTTGATAAATAAATAAGTCATAACAATATATAGTCACAAAAATATGCTCATAATATGTTATACTCTATCTTTGAAGTTACATAATAAAACAAATTACAAAATCAAAAGTTCAATTTGCAAACAACATAGAATACATCAACCTATCTGTAATATATTTAAAGTCTCAAGCATTGAGAATCATTTTTTGGACTAAAATATCCTCATTCATTTTTAAGCTTTCCAAATTTTCCTTGACACAATGAAATTAAAAGCCTCAAAAATTCATTATTCATGTTCATGCGTGTACATAAATTAATGGCCATCCAAGATCTACATAGAATTTCAATAATATACTTATTAGTCTGAATTTGAGATCGAAGAGCATTTACACAACAATTTTATACATCAAGTTAGTGATCTTTTTAGAAAATTCAATGAATACAGAAAAGCAAATGTTTGATGTGTATAGTGTATTCGGTATTGTCTCTCTATTGGGAAGAAGGTATCCAGTCTTCACTATGTATACAATGTATGAAGCAATTTTTCATTATTGAAAGGTGACCAATGCCTATAAATAAGCATAAGAAATGTCCAACGTGAGGGCAAAAATAACAACCATCTCATAATTTTTGGTCATCATTTTTAGCAAATTATGTAGCTTTATTTTCTAGGATAGTTAATGTATTCTTCTTTATACATGAGTGAAAAGTTGCCAACATGACTAGGAAAAGGAAGTTGTCAAGGTGCTCAAATTGAAAAATTAGTGAAGTAGAGATTTCCATATATATAGTATATGAGAGTGCAGGCGTATCCAATAACTGTATCATATGTTCAAATTATTTTCCTTTCATATGTAATTTTAGTAATTTGTCAATCCAAACATCTAATTCTCTTAAATACTGTGGTGCTTTGTATGTCTCTGCAAAAATTACTATGCATTAATAAAATTTATAATTCTTGATATAAATAGAATTTTTTTTTTCAAAAAGAAATTATTTTTATATTTGATTTGATTGCAAATAATAAGGTTGTCACTAAATAATTCATCTTACATCCATTACAAAATAACAACCCCCCCCCCCAACCAAAAAAAAAAAACCCCATTTTCTCAATTAAAAATAATAATAAATTATTAGAAAGCAGGAAAGAAACCAAATATATGGTGAGCTGATTCCTTTCCTTTTCTCTTGTGGCTGCTGTCCTTAAATATATGTGTTGGAAATGGTGGTCGGCGGGGTGGAAGGAATTACGGTCGGAATTGTGGCTGTTTGGTGTATTACTTTGTGGTGGATAATGGAAATTTCGTATCACACAAATGAATATTAGGTGGTTAGATGAGAACAACTTGCCCTAATACTAAAATCTGATGCTTTATGTGATACAAATAAAGAATAGAAGAGAAATGAAGCGGAAGACTGAAATCTGATGCTGTATGTGATACAAATAAAGAATAGAAGGGAAATGAAGTGGAAGACTAAAATCTGATGCTGTATGTGATACAAATAAAGAATAGAAGGGAAAGGAAGTGGAAGACTAAGGGGGATAAAAAGCTGAAGACTAATGACCTGAATCTAATTCACTAAAACCCCTAATTGATGTGTTTGGTTGTGAGGATATAATTTTGATATAATAATGGATCTAGAACCTGTTTAAATTGGATTTGTTCAAGGATCATGATTTTTAGTCAAATGTATTAGTCCATGGACGCTCTCCTAAAATAATACCCTAAACAAGGGGATCCACATTGGGAATTTTTCAAATTGAGACGCCAAGTTTCTGCTGACGTTAAACACGGAACTTATCATCTGGGAAGATTAACTTAAGTCAGGGCAGGCATCGATATTTGAGAAGGACCCAATTTACACTTATTTTGTGATCCTGTATAATTTGGAGATTTCTGATAGAGTCATGCTACACTTCCACAATACATGACACAATGAGTGTCATAGTAGGCACTTGTCAAGATCTTGTTTTCTAACTTATCACATCAGTTTTAAATCGATGGTTATTAATTAGGCCACCTAAATTGTGGCACTTCATTGTGGATATGTAGCATTTCTCTTTCTGATATTAGGTTATGGATATTGATTGCATGAGTGCCATTTGAATTTGGTGCATTTTTCTCTGAGATACTCATCTGACTGTCCCTGTGAGTTTCTATTATAAAGTTACTTGGGCCTTTACAATCTTATGTTTTCTGTTTCTTCTTTGCACTGTAGAAACAGAAAATGTATAACTGCAACTTCTAAGCTTATACCAAATGCACCTTCCATTCTGTTGATATATTATTGATTTCAACTTCAGAATGAAACCAGATCATTTGGTTGTTGCTGGCCTCCAGGATTTTCAAATGTTGCATCTAATAGTCTTCCTTTATTAGCTACCCTCTAGTGGTTTTTTTCCTTCTCGGTTTAGGGAGTTACGAGCTTTTGCATAGAGGCTAAACACTATGCTTTTGATTTTCTGATATGGAAATTAGGCTGTGACGCTTGTTCCCATGTCGAGTTTTTTTACTTCCTGTTGTGATTATTATTGACGACATCAATTTTCGTTGCCACTGGATAAAGAAAAAATGCTTCAAAATCAATGATTTCCCATTCCGAAGTAATCTTATTGATTAATGTTATTTAACATCAGTTATGGTCTTATGGTTGAAAGAAAATAATGGCATCTAACCATGACAGGACACAGCAAGAGAGATTCTAAGCAAGGCACCTGGTTTGGTGGTCATAGACGATCGTGCTACGAACTACTTCCCAACCCCTTTAGGAGTTTCTAACAAAGATGACGTTGCAGTGGGAAGAATCCGTCAAGATGTTTCTCAGGATGGGAACTATGGGTAATAATTTATTTGTATGAATTTTGTTTTATATATTTTTGCATGGATGTGTGCCTAAATGGCTCCATTTGATAGGTTGGATATCTTTGTTTGCGGCGATCAAATACGCAAAGGAGCTGCTCTTAATGCTGTTCAGATTGCTGAGAAGTTGTTATAGTCAACGAATGTGAGGCATTTTTTCCGAGGTATCCATGGTGAGATCTAGATATTGAGTTAAGATCACATTACTCCTGTGCATTTCAGTAGTTTAAAAACTCTGGTTAGTCGAAATCTGGTGCCCTTTGTATTTTTAACTTCTTTTGGATCTGGATTGAAGAATTTTTTGAAATAAAATGATAAAATTTCTGACTTAGCCCCTCTTACTAACGATCTGTTTCTATTTTTGAAATAGAAGTAGATTTCTTTAGAATGAGTGGTGGAGATTTTTGTAGTACAAATGTGAGTTTCATGTGAATTGTAATATATGGATGTGATTTGTTTGACTAATTCTATTTTGAAACAGAAGTAGTTTGCTTGCTGAATTTTGTGTTTTCTTCTAAGATATAAATGTCATCATGCATGTTATTGAGAAAGCTCATGTACTGCCAAAAACCATAAGATGAAGATGGAATTGTAATGACTTAATTTTTTCTGAAAAATTAATAGTTCATCACCAGTGATGATAATCACCATAATTAGGTGGCATTAAATGATATAAGTTTAATTCAATAAATCATCTCTTAACATTTAATTATACTTATCTTTTAGTGACAACACACTACCATATGAAATAGTGATCATTACCATTGGTAATGAATACAATATTCTTAAAAAGTGAGTGATGAAATTTTTAAGTTTGGGAATGTTTGTCATGGTTGGCATGAAATTTCAGAATCTGTTAACCCAAAAAAATTACTTCCCCCGTCTTAAAAAGATAGTCTAGTATTTTATTTTAGGCTGTTCTAAAAAAGTAGTCCAGTTACTATATCAAGTATACATTTAATTTTTTATTTCTATATTTGCCCTTATTTAATTACTACCTTGATACATACAAATTATAGGGAATTTAAAGTATTCACAATGTAAACAACTATATCATTAATTAGGCATGATGGTTAAAATTAAAAGAAAGTCTATAAAATAAATGTTTTAACTATATTACCTATTAATTTTTAATCTACGTGAAAATATCTACTAGATTAACTTTTAATACCTACTGGGTTATCTTTTGAGACGGAGGGAGTATTATTAGAAGATTAATGAACAATGTGGTAGAAGTTCCGTTGACTTTTCAAACAAAGCGGACCAATGAAATGTTCGCTTTATAAATCTCCCGTGGAAAACACTTTTTAGGTTATGATTCATCATCACTAAATAAAAGACTATATTGTGGTTTGGGTGGAGTTGACGGATATCTTCCGCGAATTTGGGTTCAAATTGCAGTCTTCCATCACTTTGCTAATGGTGAAGCAGGGGAATTTCTTCTTGATCGTACAAAGGACGCAGAGTGGTGGAGGAACTTTTCTTTGGCCGTTCAGTTTGGCTGTGCCCAGGACGTTCGTTCCCGCTATGGGGCCTTGCGGATCAACAGCCAGCCGGGAGGTGGTGCACCGATCCGAGAAGAGCCATGGAGTTATTTGGTACCAATTTGGCCGGCTTATCCCGTGTCGAACAAACAGTATCTTTGCTGCGATTACTCAATTTCGACAGCGGCTCTTGTGAGTTTACTGTCACCCACTTGGTTGTGTATTTTGCATTATCTTTTCTGTACTGTAATGAGAGAACCGCATGTATAATCTTGTACATTGATTTGGCAGTTAGCCAAATCTTAGTGAAATGATAAATTTGTATTGCTCCAAAAAGAAAAAAAAAAAAAAGCTATTGAAGATGAATTCGACTACATGCTAGTTACAAAAATTTTCTAATGAATGTTATAATGGCACCCATTGGGTATTAGAAAATTACAGCGGCTAGTTATGCAGCAAGCACAACTTTTTTAATGGCAAAATTAGGCTCAACACTTTCCGTTTGTTCCAAAATTTGAAAAATACATTGAATCCATAATTAAGCACATTAATTGCAGTTAAAAGCTAATAAACACCGTAAAATCATGATCTTCATTAATCACCGGGCAGTTCCACCAAACCACCTAAGCAGAATCCTTATTTTTTTTCTTTTTTTAAATTCCTCCTTATTTTTTTTTCTTTTATTCGAGTAGTTAACAGTGAAATTGACGGAAATCATTACAAGGGACTATATGAGCGAGTGCAAATTAATGAAAAGTTGGGGACTCAGCGGGTTGAAAAAAAGTTAGGAACCCAGCCGATACTAACTCTAAAGGTTAGGAACAATATTTGAAATTAACCCTTCCCAAAATACTAAATGATCTTTTCTTAATATATGTGAATAAAGCAATAGAACTACCTTTCTAAGATAGGAAAAAGTCCAATACTCCAAGAGTGAACACTCGGTACTCTTGACCAATCAGAGATGCACATGTGAGATTTATGACTCAAATTAAATAACATATTAGGCCCTTTGAATTCACATACAGATCTCTAATTGGTCAGGAGTACCGAGTTCAGCACTCTTGAATACTGAACTTTTTTCCTTATGAGACGGAGGTAGTAATCTATATATATATATATATATATATATAAGGAATTAAGTCAGCGGTACCTTTTAGTGCATTTTTCCCGCCAAAACTATCTTAAGTGAGGTCATTTTAGGCTTTTTCTTACGTATTAGGTAAATTCTGTGTGGTAAATTGTAGATTAATATTTTCTTATTTTTTTTCAATTAATTAGATATTATGGTCTTTAACAATTCTTATCTTCAAGAATATTTGTGTTTTACAAATCCTTTCCAATTTATTATCTTTACTAATCGACGGATGAGATCTCAAATTTGAGATTTCTATACTAGTTATATATCTTATCGTCTTAGATATTTTGATGGATTAATCTATATTCAAAATTTTTTTATTTTTTAATTCAAAGTTTTTAATATATATAAATATATCTCTCTTATCTATGAAGTATTTCCATCAAACTATTTCCTTTCTAGTTGATGTATTAATTTTTAATTATTTTTTATATGCTTTTTAATAGATTTGTTGTTAAGTTACTTCTTTTATATATAATAAATATAGTTTAATTAACATTTTTAGTTTACAAAATACTCATTACTGTATATTACAGATAAAAATAAAATATTTAATTTTATGAGGTCTAAGAATGACAATAGGTCGGATTGGGATCGGGTATGCTACATCCGTTACCCTACCCATCAAAATTTTTTCTGACATCCCTATTTAAATTGGGGAAGGGTTAGAGACAGGCTGGTAGCGGTAAATTCATATTACTCATTTATTGGCCAATATATATATATTTTTTTAATTTTACTTTTTGTTTAATGAATAATAGTAAAATTACAATTGAAATTACTAAACTTTCTTGATAAATTTTATTATTTTTTTACATTTCAAACCATTAGAATTTTTAAAAAATATTTTCATTTTTGACAAGAAACGCTTAACGGGTTGGGGCACGAGTAAAAATTATGATAACTTTTTCCCGCTTATTGTCAAGTCGGGTCGATTTTCTTTCTCTCATCCCCAACCTAATTATCGGTTTATTCTAGTATTCTCCATCTTAATAAGATCATGTACCCGTGAGTTCGGGGTTTGGTGGATTTTTTTACAATCCCTACTAAAATCACTTAATAGTTAATAACATTCTATATTGGTTAAGCACTTAAATATATATTAGTTAATAATAAGATAATCAAAACATTACAGTTTAATGTGATTAATAATATATTACTTAACATTTAATACTAATTATAGATATAATTTGATTTGATATTTGCCCCTACAGAGAATCTAGTAATTAATAATGTTGATTCACCTCTAAAATTAGAAGAAGCAACATGGCCGCTCACTTTTACACGATTATTAGGGTCTGTACATGGCCATACCCCTTCACAACACAATTTCTAAGCAATTTTACCGTATTTTTTTCACAGTAGATTGATTTGAACCTATTTTTCTAAGGATAATTTTTTTAAAAGGACGTCTCGAAAAATACAAATGTTTTTTACACTATTTTTAAAATTAAGATACATTAAACATTTTTTAGGGAAAATCGGGTGTTTTAGGTGTTTTTACATTGTGATATCACAATATTATAATACAACAATTACAATTTGTCATATAATCAGTCACATCGAAACAATTCACCAAAATACTAAGTCACATCAAAACAACTTACTAAAATACCGAATCATATAAAAAGCAACTCGCCAAAATACCAACTCATAATAAAACAACTCGCCAAAAACTTAGTCACAACAAAAACAATTCGTCAAAACACTAAGTCACAAAACAACTCATCAAAACAACGATTCACAACAAAACAACTCGTCAAAATACTGAGTCACAATAATACAACAACTCGACGGAACAATTGAATCACAGCAATACAACCACCGCGACTGTACACCCCGAGTCCCCACTGCGACCACCACCGCCCTGAGTCACCAACAACACAACACCCCGCGAGTCACCACCCTGAGTCATCAATAACACCATACAACCGAGTCACCACTGTGACCAAGTGCACAAAAAAAGGTAAAATACAGAAACTAATCGATTGTGAAATCATATCGACATTGCAGTCTGATTGAAGTAGCAATACGAATTTATGAGCGATGGAAGGGATGAACAGTGTCTAAATCAGATCGCGATTTGAAATCTAAGTTTAGATCATTGTCGCCAGCAACCGATGCGGAGGATGATGTTGACGGATATGTGGTGCGGTGATGATTGAAGCTGTGAAATAGATCAGTAGTGGTGCAGTGGCGACGGCAATGTCAATGATGGAGATGTAGACAGTGACGTGGAGATGACGATTGTGTTACGCTGGGTTTGGAGAGAGGTGGGGGTGGAGTACCTGAATTTTCAAAAATTGTCCTGATGCATTTGATTTCTGGGTAAGGAGTTTAAAAACTCCTTATTTCCCTAATTATCCCTTTTTCAATTTTCACAACCATCAAGGAGAATTATAACACTCAATGTCACATCGAAAATGGGCTACCCATCTGGCCCAATAAGCATTCGGAATTTTCAAATGCTCACGTTGGGCAATTTTCACAATGCCACACTACAAGTGAGATATTGCCCAATGTCCTATTAATGGAAGAGCGTTTATCATCTTAGACATTGGGCATCATCTACGGACAGTGCTGTAGGCATTTGAAAAGGTTTAGTTAGACAAATCAGCTACTTTATGGACCTCATTGTAAACATCCGATATCCATATACTTATTTAGGAAACTCAAGTCACCTAATCCACCTGACCCCAAGACAAAACGCCCCATCAGTTCTAGTATGTCTCTGCCTTCTTGTGTGGATTTGTTTTGTGCCACCGCTGATGATCTTTCGCTACTGTGTCGACAATTTGCTTCCACCGCTACTTTGCCACCATCACCTGATCTTTCTCTCTGAAATTACGTTCGATTACCACCGCTACTGCCGATCGGCCTCCTCCTCCTTTCGTCATTGTCGCCACTGCCGCTTCTTTCTCCTTCCGTCATCGTTGCCATCATCCCTCTCTCTCTCTCTCTCTCATTCTCTGAAATTATATTCGATCACCGCAGCCATTGCCTAGAAGTAGGCTCGGTTTCTGAATTGGTTCCCGACGAGATTGTGTTTTAAATTAGTGTTTCAAATTAGGGTTTTTTCTTTAATTTTGGTTAATCTTTTGTTTCAGATTGTGTTGAATCTGATTGTGTTTCAATTAAGAAATACTAATTTGATTGTTCAGGACAAGATTGTGTTATTGTGTTGAATTAATGTTTCAATTGAGAAGTGTTTGAAAATTATTGTTGAATTAGTATGTCAAACGTGATTGTTCCGGACGAGATTAGTGTTTCAATCAATAACTCGCCAGATTAGTGTTCCAATTGAAAAAAAACTAATTTGATTTACATGAAAACAACTCTGTTGTATTGTTGTGATTAGATTGTTCTGGCGAGTTGTTGTGTTTATTATGACCCAGTATTTTGGCGAGTTATTTTTGTTATTTTGACGAATTGTTTTCATTGTGATTTAATATTTTAGCGAGTTGTTTTTATTGTGACTCGATGTTTTGGCGAATTGTGATTATTGTGTTGTAATATTATGATATTACAATATAAAAACACCTAAAACACCTGTTTTTTCCAGGAAAAGTTTAATATACCTTAATTTTAACAATTGTGTAAAAAAACATTTAAATTTTTCAAGACATCCCATTTGAAAATCCCTTTCAACAACCATTGGGCTTTGGTGGGTGAAACTAATGAACCATGTGGACCCAAAATGAGTTGATAGCCCAATAAGCATTGGCCTCATTCTCAATTTGGCGTAAAATTTAGACATTTAATCTCGTGTTATACTACTTGACCAAAACAATATATAAAGGCTGAAACAAAATTGAAACGTAATATCATCTTATTTTTCAATACATTACATCACATTTTCATCAATGATTATCATATGTGTCACATATCCATTTTATCACCCTATTTTTTCTACTCATTTGTCCAAATAGAATTTTTCTTTAATCTCTAGTCTCGATCTAGCATTACATGATATATATCATATGTACTATATTATGTGGTGTTCATCAAGTTACACCACATGAAAAATTACAATCATGTAGATTGCTCCTATATAAGCCACATAATCAAATATCACTATATGATGCCATACATATAATGTTAGATCAATTTTAAATAATCTCACTTGTAAAATGTATTTCTAGTAGTGGAGGAGAAAAATTAGAGTGGGGCCACGGTTTCTCTCTAAAAGCAAATCTAGTGTTGGAGGAAAATTAGAGAGAAAAAATCCATTTCTAAATAATGTAAATGGGTAAAACAAGGTTTTTTTTTTCCGGGTCGGAGGGATGGGTATAGGTTTTTGAATTCTTGCATTTCCATTGTTTCCTCATTGAAAGTCATCATGATAGTTGGCCATAGAATAAAATGGCAATTGCAATTTATCTTGTTTCATATTTGCCATGAAACTTTACTTTTTTTTCCCTTTACAATTTTTTCTTCTTGAAATCCAGACAGAATAATTCCTCATTACATTTTTTGTTACGCTGTTCCCCCCCCCCCTTTCTCATTTTTCATATTTGCAGGTTTTTTATTTAATATTTAACAATGTGTTTAATTTTAATATTAAATATTGACATCTAGCAAAATTTGATTGGTATGGCAATAATAATTGTCGAACAAGTTGGGAGGGGGAAATAGGTCATTTGGCCCCCTTTTAACACCCCGCACCGGGGGCTCTCCCTTCCCCTCTTGCCTCATTTTGGGTATTTACTCCCTTCAAAATTCAACACTATCTGACATTGCTGAATGCTGGGGGAAAATTATCAAATTTGGGTTTCCCCCATGCTAATGAAGTTATTCCATTCCATGTTTATAATCAAGCGGTAGCTAAAAAGTAAAAACCATTCCTTGTGCCTAGTTCTGGGTTAATTCCATTCCCCAAAAATTTTTCAAATGATGTTTGCAAAATACCAATATTTAATAGAATAATAATAATTATTATTACTAAGCATATTAAATAAGTCTATTTTTGTAAAAAGACAAATGCTAACTCTTCAATTAAGAAATAATAAGTCATTCGAACAAGTTGAGCAGTGATTAAATTCTCACGTTTTGGACATAAGATCTGGGTTGGAACCACAACTGCTCCTCCTTTCTCATATTTCCTGCTTGTATAAAGAAGAAACAATTCTATATTTGGAATATTTAGAAAAGAAAAAAGACCAAGACACGAGGAGTATTACTCATGCAGCAAGCTAAATTTAACATATCTTAAGAACCAATAATTATTGATCGATATGCGGGTCGACAAAGCTACAAAAGAAGCCACCATGGGCCCTTGTTCACGAGGTTAGCCGACTTGAACACAACAAAAACACACACCTGAAAAGTTCACTCGAGAAACTCTTGTTGGCTAAAGGACAAGAAAGGGGCCACTTTTAGGCCTCTCTTGACCAGAATTGAGTGCCCAAATTTTCCCAATTACAAATCGTGTCCGGTTTGGTTAGGCTTGAAACTTCATATGGTATAAAATCAAGGATGTCTTCAACATAAAAGGTAAGAACATCCATATTTTTGACAAAATGTTTTGTCTGAATCTTATGTTCTTATGGTTATATTACTTAATGTCTAACATGAAAGTTTGAGGGATAGTAAACATCAGGATGGATAGGCTCGTGAAAATAAGTTGCTAAATAGAATGATAATTTGTTATTAGAATTTAGAAAATTCGAGACAGAACACTACATGTGCGATTTTGGATTACACAACTTTTGGGTAAGTTAGAAGAGAAAGTCGTCCCCGATCATCTTTGCAAATTCCCATTCGTACAATGAGTTATATGACGGTTGTGTACTGTTGTGAGAAGTTTAGAAACACCCCTCCTACTTCTCACCATGCCTCTAAAACACTTGTGACACACCTTCATTTAGGTGGATTTCCATTACTCTCTCGATTATTATTATTATTATTATTATTATTATTATTATTATTATTTTGGAGCATCAATTTATCTTTCAAAGATAGTCTACTTTCATAAATAGTGGTCCTTATCCTTTAAAGATAGTTGACTTTGATATTGAGACAAATTAAAGACTTGTAAATTGTAATTATTTTTATTATTGTTAAAAAAATTTGTTTCGAACGATTGTTAGAAAAGTTAGACATAATCCAAATTATTCTAATATACGGATTAATTTATTTATTAATTCACTTATTAATTCACTTGATACTTCTTATTTATTGATAGTGGTTAGGCACATGTCATGATTTAACTACGCATGGTTTTCTGAAAACCAAGTTGAACAATAAAAAAAAAAAAAAATCAGATTTCAATTATCGGCTATTTTTGTAACTCTAGGACACACCAAAGCTAAATCACTCCATTTTGACTTGGTTATAGTTACATAATAACATATTTCTCCTAAATTAAAAATCAAAAGAATGATTCAATCAGATTATATGAGCTAAAAGCAAATGGCGAGAAGTTCGCACTTTACAGAGATCCGTGGGTCTATTTGTACATTGTGCGCACCCATTCAAAATTTGTCATTTGAAAGAAGGTAGGGTCGAGACCTTTAAGTAAATACATGAGAGTATGTACAAATTATTATATACATAAGATATGTACAAATAGATTAATTGTTACAAGGATAGCAACTCTACTCTAGAATGTAGATTACATAGGAATGTTCACGTACACAGTGGCCATTGTAAAAAATACTCACTTCTAATGAAATTTTGTCAATTGTCTAATTAGTTAAAACTTTTTAAAATATGAGATACTCTCTCCCTCCCGATTATTTGTTCACATTTTCTTTTTCATAAAGATTAAGAAAAGTGTTGGAAAGGCATATTTTATTATTCATATTCCTAATTTGTCCCTGTTTAATGAGTAAAATTCAAAATTGATAATTATAATTAAAATATTAAATATGAATAGATTTGTAAAGTAATGCGAATTAGACTTTTTAATATAAAAAGGAGACCATACATTAAGGACATATCATAAAAGAAAATGTAACCAAATGATCGAGATGATCGAGTATTATTGAAGGTGGGCATGTTATAAAATACACCTCGTGGACATTTGAATTCTAGTAGATTACATATCATGATGGAGATAGAAAGAAGCATGAGAAATTGGGGAGAGAACGGGGACCCTGGCTGCGCGCACGGCTGACCAGAAGAGGCTTTGATGTCTCCGGCGAGAAATGGTTTAGAGACAACGATGGTGACGAAGGAAAAGCTAATCAAGGAAAGGCACAATTTACGGATGGGAGAGAGAGAAATAACTGGACAGAATCAATTAGTAACTTGCATGGCATAAACTCAACAGTCAAATGAAATATTTTGGGAAACAAAATCAGCATGAAAGGGAACGAGAGATGTTAACAGAATGATAAAGTGGGCTCTTGGATGGATCTTAATGAAATGGGCCAGGAAGATGTGGACCAGGGAAACGAAGGACGGGAGATAATTGAGGATAGGAAACGTACACGGGCTATGAAAGAATTCGAGGCAATGGAGCCAACCATGATATTAGACAACACTGTAGACACCCAAGCTCTCCAAAAAACTCCTTATCGCCGGGTCCTGCTACCCAGGCCTTCCGGACCCTATGAAGGGCTTTAGTTGGAACTGCCGAGGATTTGGCAACCTCTAGGCCTGATCGTCAGGTCGGGCGCGGTAGGTTTTGGCCCAGACCCGAACCCGACCCGACATAATGTCGGTTCACCAAATGTCGGGCCGGTCAACCTAACCAAAAATGACCTGTCGGGTCAGATTGTGGGTTGGAATCTTTATTTAGCTTTTTAATTTTTTAGCTTAAATGTTGAGCCAAATCTGTAGTGTTTTCGGCCCAATTTTTTAGCTTAAATGCTGGGCTAAATTTTCGGCACATTTGTACTTTAGGCCATAATTAATTACTTTAATGAGAAAAAGTGGGAAGATTATGATTTCAGACAAAAGAGAGAGTTCTAGAGAGAGAGAGAGAGAGAGGAGAGGAACACGCGGCGGCTTGGCAGTAGAGGCACGACGACGGAAGAGGTGTAGAAGTAGGCGCCGCGGCTGTAGACGTGTAACAGCTGGTGCGGCGGCGGGGCAGAGCATAGCGGCCGCGGTTTCAGACAGTTTTGTGGTTGTTTTGTTTATTGACAAGTTGAAAACTCTTTCAAAGGCTCTAGAGACTTGGCTCTATTGTTATTTGTTGATATATGATGTATAAGTAGTATTTAGGGTTTCAATTTTGAATTGAGGATACGAATTTGATTTTGAATTGTTTTCTCGAATCTGAACTATGGAGGATTGAAGCACAAACACATTATTAAAAAAAAGTTGGTGTAACCGGTTTAACCGAACCCGATTTAGTCGGTTTGGCCCGCTAAACCCGCGAACCTAACTGGATCGACTTAGTTCGGCATTTAAAAACCACGAACCAATGCGTTGATGTCAAAAACCAAACCGAACCAGCCCGAATCTGTTCGGCTCGGTTCGATTTTTCAGTTTTTATTCCCACCCCTAGCAACCCCTATCACTGTCTTATGCGAGCTTGTTTATGCTTGTAAGCCAGAAACACTTGTGTACCCCAATAAAATTGAATCAGTCCGATCTAGATTAATTATGAACGTGCCTTATCTGTTGATAGAGAAGGTAGAAGTGGTGGAATAGCAGTGTTGTGGCAGAATAAAAATGATTGTCAATTAATGGGTTTTTCTAATAATCACATTGATCTAGAGGTTAATGATGAGCACAAGGACAACTGGAGACTCACGGGATATTATGGATACCTTGAACGTACTAGAAGAAGGAATTCATGGGAATTATTACGCTACCTCAGTGGTCGTTCTACTCTTCCATGGTGTTGTGTAGAGTATTATAACGACCTATTATGGGCTAATGAGAAAAGAAGAGATAACCCATACCTTAATTACCTCATCCGCAGGTTTAGAGAAGCTGTTGACACTTGTTCACTCATCGACTTACCTTTGAGAGGTCACCAGTTCACTTGGGAGAAGGGGAGAGGAATGGATCAACGGGTTCAAGAGAAGCTTGAATGTGCCCTCGTTACAACCTCCTGGTTCAAAACTTTGATGAAGCAAGGCTGACTAACTTGATTGCATCTATTTCAGACCACTCACTGTTATTACTCGAAACCGAATTCAAGTATCATGTGCGACAGAATCAGATAGTAAAATTCGAGAATGCATGGATACGAGAATCGGACTTTGAGGAAGCTGTGAGGGCCAGTTTGCATGGGGACGGCGATATGAATTTTGACCAGAAATTGAATGCTTGCTTGAAAGGGACGGCGAGTTGGGATGGAGAAAGAACTAAACACTTCAAGTAGTAGATTGCAACTAGGAAGAGTGAAGTGGAATGCCTACGTGATGATCCCAGAGATACAGTAGCAGAATTATACAAAGACAGAAGGAATGATCTAGCAAGGTTTCTTGATCAAGAAGAGATGTATTGGCAAGAAAGATCCAAGAAATATTGGCTTCAAGAAGGAGATGCCAATACGAAATATTTTCATGCGGCAACCTAGATGCATAAGAAGACAAATCACATTCAAAAATTGCAAGTTGAGGCAGGTAGCATTCATGAAGAGTTAGATACAATATACTTGGTGGCCAAAGAGTAGTTTCAAAGTCTTTTTAGTGATATTGAGGTTCGGCCAGACGAAGTACTTGATAGTGTCATCAGCCGTGTCAGTGGAGAGGAAAACAACATGTTGATGGCTCATTTTCAACCACAAGAGTTCGAAAAGACTGTTAAACAAATGCACCCGGATAAGGCACTAGGGCCAGATGGTGTAATATTATTGCCATGTTCTACCAGAAAGCTTGGCCGATAATTGGGGAGCAAGTTGTTCTGAATTGCACTAATTGGAGTTAGATGTTTCATCCTTCTTTAGACAATAACACTATTTTTTTAATTCCTAAGGTGGAGAGCCCGATTAGCATGAAAGATTTTAGGCCTATATCTCTGTGCAATGTAAACTACAAGATAATTGCTAAGGTCCTAGCAAATAGGTTGAGGAGGTTGTTACCTCATGTGATATCCAATTGTTAATCAGCATTTGTTCTAGGAAGAACTATAACTGATAATGTGGTTATTGCATATGAAGTACTCTAACTGATAATGTAGCCTTGAAGATGGATATCAATAAAGCGTATGACATAGTGAATTAGGAGTTCTTGCGTAAATTGATGCTCATATTTGGTTTCTTGGTAGAATGGGTGGAACTTATTATGTTATGTGTCACGTTTGTAAAATACTCAATTGCTATAAACGGCAGAGAAGGAGGGCCAATTCCTCCTCATTGTGGATTTTGCTATAAACGGTGGGAGTGGTTATGCGAAGACAAGAGTTTGGAAGTATGGGTTTCTGAAATCTCCACACTTTTAACGTGGCTATATTAAAGAAGCAAGGCTGGAAATTAATCTCGGAACCGAATGTATTGATGAGCCAAGTTCTGAGGTCTTGTTACTACCCTCAGGGGAATTTTCTAACTTCAAGGATTGGATACAATCCAAGCTACACCTAGAGAAGCATTTGGAGTTCACGAGAGTTATTAGCAAATGGGAGTAGGTGGAGGGTGGGGATGGTAATAGCATAAATGTATGGGGTGATCCTTGGCTGAAAAACAATAATTAAGTTAGATTGGAAACGGATGAAGATCCGGAATTGGAAAATCTCAACGTGGGCAGCCTATTGAGGTCGGGGAAGAGAAAATGGCACGAGGACCTTGTGGGTGAATTGTTCTCTGAAAGAGATGCTGAACAAATTACAAGTATTCCTCTTAGCATTCATCCCCAACCAAACAAAATAATTTGGCATTACAGCGCTAACAGATCATATTTGGTAAAGTCAGGATATCGGGTAGTCATGGAAGCTAATAAACAATTCATGTCAGTTAATGTCATATTTGGAGGATGAATATACCTTCCAAGATGAGAAACTTTGTTTAGTGGGTGTGTCGTGACTACTTGCCAATGAGAGAGAAGCTATTGGATAGAGGAGTTCAAGTCCCATCCGAGTGCATCTTATGCGAGGAAAATGAGGAATCTAGCTGACACACCTTGATGGCATGCCATTTTCTAGAGAAAGTTGGAGACTTATGGGTTTCTGGCCACTTAATGGAAATGGACATGGAGATTCATTCAAGTCTTGGCTTTTCTTTGCTTTTGAGCACAAGGCAGCTAGAGAGGTGGAACAATTTTGTGCCATTGCTTGGGCGATTTGGAAGATCGGAAGAGCAAACTGCAGAGAGGTAAGTGCCAACCACCTTCACAAACAATTCAAAATGGTCTACATGCTCTTCGTGAGTGGCAATATGCGAAAAAGCTGGGTAACCCAATGAGGCAGCCTAATGTAAAGCAGAAATGGAAGAAACCGGATGCTAGATACGTTAAGTGTAATGTTAACACAGCGGTCTATAGGAAGGGCAATGGCGTTGGATTTGGCATGATCCTTAGAGATGAAAATAGTCGGCTTATTTGCAGCTAAACGCAAACCTTGCCAACAAGCTTAAGCCCAAAAGAAGCGGAGATAGTTGGGCTAAGAGAGGCGATGAAATCGCTAACGGAAGAAGGCTATTCCAATATAATATTCGAGGTGGATGCGAAAGCAATCACGGATGCTTTGAGAGTTGTGGAGGATGATTATTTGGAGATCGGAAGTATGGTGAGGGATTGCAAACTATTATCGAGTACAAGCTACCAGTCCAAGGTGGAACATGTCAAGAGGAAGGCTAATGAGGTTGCTTACGAATTGGCTAGATGTGCACACTCCTATAGTAATCCATTCATTCTTAGTGTACCCATGTCTTGGTTACAACAATTATTACATCTTGATGTAAAGGACAGTTCGACACCTAATGATAATTAATCCTTTTATTTCCAAAAAAGAAAAATGGTTATTGGTTCTAATAGTTATGACTATAACTATTTCAAAATTTAGAAAACCTAACCAAAACAGATTAACCTGCTCCGTCTTATTTCAAAATTTAGAAAACCTAACCAAAACAGATTAACCTGCTCCGTCTTATTTTGGTTCTTTTAGTTATGGTTATTTTGACTATCCTTAATAAAAATGTTACATTAAATCGGAGTATATAAGAAAACTCTAGAAATAACTATATAATTTAACCAAAAAAAAAAAAGGATTATTATTTGAACAGGAGAAATAATAAAAAACGATCTAAACAAAAGTGTATACAAAGTTTGACATAGAGATATATATATATATATATGTGTGTGTGTGTGTTGTTCATGCAGTTATTATCATTATTATTTATTTGAACATTACCGGCGTTGTAAAGGAGTGGAGATTGAACTATGGTAAAGTATAGGAAATACATTCAGATGGTATTAGAATACATGAATCTTGGCAAATTTTGTTGCTATTTCTTCTTCTTAGTATCAAAATTTGTTCAGCAAAATATGCTCTTTCTAAGTTATATTCAATTTAATCTTTTCTCTGCCCATTTCCAGGTTAAAATTTTTAGTCAATCTATCTATTCCTTATCCTTTTTTTCTTAAAGTATTACGGGGGGTTGTAGGGGAAGGGGTACAGGACTTGCTGAAGGTGTATAGAAATACACTCGAATGCTATCAGAACACGAGTCGTGGCAAATTTTGTTATTATTTCTGCTTCTTAGTATCAAAATTCGTTCAGCAAAGCATGCTCTTTCTTTTACTTCATTCATGATGTTTATGCAGAAGATATGGTTTAATAATGATATATTTTCTTGTTTAAAATACTTGACTTTCGAAGTAGATCATTGAAATTCAGGTTTTTATATATGAATCAGCGTTTATAAGTCTTTATTTCTGTACCACAATAAATGGAATTTGTAAGGAACTTGGTTCATCCAAAAGATTAACATGTTAGGTAGAGTAGTCTACCCATCACTTTTTCTATGTCTAAACGAAGTGGAGTTCATTCACATTTTTTCCTATCAATCTCCCACTCGAAAGAAGGACCACATGATCTTGGCACCCTTCAGCTATCAGTCCATCTATATTTCTTTGCTCTTTTAAAGCCCAAATCATCTACTGCGTGTGTCAACGCCTTATGTGGACGCAACCGCCTTTTTCGAAAACCCAATCTACTACGTACGTCACCGCTTTATGTGGACACAACCGCTTAATTTGAGAGTCAATCATGGATTTTTCTGACTATCATAATTCAACTTTGAGGCCCACCTCCTTTGTTCATCAACGTATGGGATCTCTCACGTGCACTCATATAGTTAAGTTTGGGTTTGGCTATGATAACACTGTAAGAAACTGGGTTCGATGTCAAAAGATTAACCTATCAGGTAGAGTAGACCAGTTTCTTAGAAACTTATTACTTTTTCTATGTTTAACTGATATGAAATTCGTTCGCACTTTTCCTAACCTAATTTTAAGTATATTTTGTTTAATACATTTATGAAGAGTTTTTCCGGTGCAACGCCTGTTGTTTGTGTTAATGTAAACTCGTTCCATGCTCTAACAAAAAGATGGGTTTGCGTTTACGAATACTCCGTACATGACAGATTAACGGTTTGCATGTGGGGGCCCATTTTCCAACACGTTGGCCGTTAGGATCCGTACAGGGGTACCTGTGTCTCTCTTAGTCTTAACGTGTGCTCTTCCGATCTAATCAACATGGATCATTGCACATGTTGAATCACAAGAAGTTCTTATATTTTCGTGTGATAGATCAATCATGACTTATTCTGTGGATGATTAAAGCGGGCAGATCGAACTTTCATTCCATTCTCTATTTCTACCTACTCTCCTCAGATCGGAAGAGCATGTTTCAGCTTGTTTTTTCTCGCGAATTGAAGTGTGTTCATAATTTATCCATATTTAATGAAAGAAATTTAAAATTGATAGTTATAATTCCATATTAAATATAGGTAGATTAGTAAATAAATTGCTTTAAATTAGAATTTTCAATAAAGACACATAACTATAAATTTGAGGCAAAAACTCAAACACACGCACGCGCGCGCGCGCACACACACATATATATATATTTGAGACGAAGGAAGTAACTATTTAGGCTCTTAGTTTAGATGTGCGTCTATTAAGCGAAATTGGACTCCATAGAAATCAGCCCTGGGGGTGCATAAATTTGAATTATTTGATACAGTCAAGAGAAATTCGGGGATGAGAGCATATGCTCGAACTCAAGATCTTTTCATGATAAAAAATGTTCTTTACCGCTTGAACCATCACCCTGAGCCTGCATAAATTTAAATTATAACATCAACTGTTAAAACAAACCAAAATTAGATCCCAAACGGGTCGGCGATGGTATGTGGCATACGCATATCGTAGTTTAGCGGTTATTGATGCGGGTAGTGGAGGCACGGGTTGACTGGTTGAGAATAAAATTTAGGTTTTTCTTTTTCCTTTTAAATTTTTAATTAAAAATTAAGGACATGTTCTCATTTTGCATTTTCGGCTTTCATAAAAGTATTAAAAACTTGTTTACTTTTATATTTTAGAGGAAAAAAAATATATTATCCCCAATGAAGAAAAAACTTATAAAGAATACTTTGATTATCTCAAAATTAAAGAAAATAAATCTATATATCTATTAACACACATTTTGTTTTAATAAATTACGCTCTTGGGGCAAAAAAAAAAAAAAAGGAAATTTGAGTACTTGGAACGTGTCTTTGTTGGATTTTAATATTTCTACCGCTGCCAGGACCACCACTGATGTCAAAAAAATAGACTCGACTATAAGTACATTGTATCAAAAGTAGTACGTGCAAAGTATACAAAACCTACTTTAATGGAAAAGCACACAAAAGATACGAACTGGACTTCCTTTATTAGTTTTGCTTTTGCCCACAAATTTAATTCCCTCCATATAGCATGTTTGTGTGTACGCTTTTTATAACTTTAAAAACTCCAATGAAACTCCCTTGTCTCTGTTTGTTTGTTGGGCAGTTAGATATTGTAAAACTCAAGGAATAACTAAAGTTGGAACTAGGATATCCGTTTTGAAACTCAAGGTGCATATTCTTGTAATGCAAACCTAAATCTTTAGAGTACCCATTAAAAAAAACACTAATTGGGTTCTGTTTGTTTGGTCAAAATGATAGTTGGGTACCTGAGTTTGTTTAATTCCATCAGCAGCATTCTGGCACTCACCCTCTGGCCTAGGTGAGTGCATCTATGCATGCCATTTAAAATTTTAATTTCACACGACATGCATATATACACTCACTTGAGACGAAGGGTATCATAAAATTTTTATTAATTCCATATAAGAGCAACTAGAATTTGATGTGCAAAATGAAAGCGCTGATTTATACAATGTTTGGCAAGCATTTAAAATTCACCTCGATTTACTAACTCATTTAAATTTTAACTTTTAGACACATGGCAACACCATATTTAATCACATATTTGATATGATGTGAACTCTTACATTATTTTAATCATTACCTCTATATGACACAATTACATCTTCACACTTATATAAAATTTAAATTTTAAATCTATTTAAAATCATATCTAAATTTAAATGGTTACCAAACAAATTCTTAATTAAATGGCACCATGACATAAAAAGAGCACACGTGTCGACAATTAGATACTTAGACCCTTTAGTGTGATCAATAGTTTAAATAGTTTAAATATTTTAAGCGTGCCTCTTACGTGATATGACCGACCAACGAGAGGTGCTTACCTCAGTTGGAGACTTTCAAGATGAATTAATTTCCGATGTGACTTCAATTCCACCCCCATTAGGGGAGCGCGAAACATGGATGATATATCATTGAAGATGTCTCAAGTAGCAAAAATTTAATACACCCTGTTGCTAGGTCAATCTTAACTAGAACATTATTGCAGAGTGTTTAGAAAATGTGGAATTCTAGATATATAACTCAATAGAGGCATATCAATATCAGGTATATATATCTTAATAATTATAAAGCCATATCTAGCTTGAGAGAAGCTTAAGTATAACGGTTCTATATTCTACGTGATACGTTTAATCAAGAATACACATACATGTACCATGTACATTCGATGTACCTAAGTTTTTCTCATCTGACATTAAAATATGCATATATACATCTTACATGATACATTATACATGAAGAGATACATACATATTATTGACCAGATGTACCACGCAATATATATATATATAACAGTAGTACCTAAGTTTCTCATTGCACAAGTAGGTCGTTTCAATTAGTCTCGTCATTGATATTTAATAATGATTTCTTAAAATCAAGATGGTACAATTTACTTTGATCTTGCCTTTAATAACATCTCAAATAAACTATTTAACTGTAAAATATTCTTCATTTTAAAGAGTCAATCATTAGAATTAAACTTTAATATACTCTTTATCTTAACATTTTGAAATAAAGAGTGAGTTCGACTCTTTAAATTTGAAGAGCCAAACTCACCCTCTATAATTTAATGTTCATAGATTTCAATGCTCTTCTCATGATTGAATCAAATCACAATTAACCTAAATGGTCAAAGACAATTAAAATACTCCCACCATCCCATAAAGATTGTCCATTATACTATTTTCATTTCTGTTTAAAAAGGATAATCCACTTATCCTATTGAGAAACTCTTTAATTTTTCATTTCTCTATGCACTCTAATAAATGTATTTGTTATTAATCCACATCAACTACTTATGCATTGATGTCTCAAAAAAGCAATTTCAAACCATTAATGACGCAGAATGGTACATATAAAAAAGTACAAGTACTAAAATTTAATGTTTTAACTATATGTAACTATTGTTTTTTAATTTATGTAAAAATAATTAATGCTCTATTTTTGTGGGATCGAGGGAGAACTAAATATTGATTAAAAATAAAATAAATACTCCCTCCATCCCACAAATATAATCCGGTAGTGATTTTCACACAAATTAAGAAACGATAGCTAATATAATTGAACATTAAATTTTACCAGTATCTTTCTATATATACTCATGTTTCATTAATTATTTAAAGTAATTTTAATGAATAGGTAATTATGTAGAGTAATAACAAGACACATTTAATTAAGGGCATATATAGAAATGAAAATTAAATATATGTTCAATATAATAACTGGACTATTTTTTTTAGACGGACAAAAATAATATAATGGACTATCTTTGTGGGACGGAGGTTCCTCCGTCTTACAAAGATAGGACGGTAGGTATTTTCACATGGATTAAGAATGGTTAGGTAATGTGGTTGAAATATTTAATTTTATCTTTTTTTTCACATATACTATTATGTCTTAGTAATTGTTTGAAAAACTTGTAATGTATATATAGTTAAATAACATTAATTAATAAGGGATAAATATGAAAATGAAATATTAAATACATCTCAATATGGTAAGTGGATTCCCTTTTTAGGACGGACGAAAATGAAATAGTAGACTATCTTTTTGGGACAGAGGGAGCACTACATCTGCCCCAATTATTTGGTCCCGTTTGTTTTTTACAAGGACTAAAAAATGTGTTGGAAAGATAAATTTTGTGATCAGTGTTTCTAATTTATCCTCATTTAATGAGTTGAATTTCTAATTGATAGTTATAATTAAAGTATTGGATAGGGATGTATTCGTAAAGCAATACAAATTGACTCTTTAATATAAAAATGAGGCTATATATTTGAGATAGGGTAAATTTCACACAAGGTCTTCAACATTTACACTTTAAATCACCTAGGTACCTAACTTTTTTTTAGCATGTTGGGTCCTTAACGTTTTATAAATATGCACAAAAGGCCCCTCCTAACGGAATCCATCCAAAATTCCGTTAAATGGTTGAGGAAATTACCTTTATACATTTATCTCTTAAATTTAAAAATTAAAAAAAATGTAAAAATAAAAGAGGAAAAAGGGGAAAAAATGCAACTTCACCTCTCCACCCAACCCCCACCGGCAACTATTTTGGCTGCTGGAAATGGCAGCATAAATGGCCGTCGGAATGCTGCCATTTCCAGCAGCTGAATGGGAGGGAGAGTCTTGGCTGCGGGAATGTTGCCATTTTTGGCAGTTGAATAGGGGGAGTCTACCTCTCATTCACTACCATTTCCGGCATATTTTTAGTGTACAGTGTCCTCAACTTTTCATAAATATACACAAAAGTCCCCCTAACAGAATCCATCCAAAATTCTGTTAAATGGTTAAGGAAATTACTTTTATACCTTTATCCTTTAAATTAAAAAAAGAATTTAAAAAAAACAACTCCACGACCCCATCAACAATGACTTTGACTGCTGAAAATAGTAGCATTCCGACGGCCAACTATGCTACCATTTCCAACAGCAGATAAGGGGTAGAGCCTCACCACTTCACTACCATTTCTGGCATATTTCAACTGCCTAAAATGGCAGTATATAGAGGGAGTCTCACCCTCATTTTTTGTTGTTTATGGCAGATTAAATGGGGGAGACTCTCTCCATTTTCTGCCATCTGTGGCATATGGAAATGACAGAAAAATGGAGAGGAGACTCCCTCTCTTCACTGCCTTTCTCGGTTGATGGAGGGAGTGCCCTCCCATTTTTCTGTCATTTCTAATCTTTTGGAAATGACAGATAATAGGAGAGAGACTCTTACTCATTTGCTGCCATTTTCAGCAGCTGAAGGGAGGGAGTCTCCTCCTTTTTGTCTGCTAAAAACGGCAGAAAATGAGGGTGAGACTCCCCCTATTTACTGTCATTTCAGGCAGCTGAAATATGCTAGAAATGGCAGTGAGGGGGTGAGGCTCTACCCCTTATCAGCTGCTGGAAAGGGCAGCATAGTTGGCCACCGACATGCTACTATTTCTGGCAGTCAAAGTCGTTGCCGGTGGGTTGGTGGAGTTGTTTTTTTTTTTAATTCTTTTTTTAGTTTAAAGGATAAAGGTATAAAAGTAATTTCATCAACAATTTAACAGAATTTTGAATGGATTCTATTAGGGAGACTTTTTGTGTATATTTATAAAAGGTTGCTGACACAGTGCACTAAAAAAGTTAGGGATTTAGGCGATTCAAAGTGCAAAGGTTGTGGACTTTTTGTGAAATTTACCCATTGAGATATCCCAAAAGAAATCGGACAAAATAATTGGAACGGAGGTAGTAGTTCATTGGGATAGGTTAAAATTTTCTCTCTAAATTAAAAAAAAAATGCTCTTTAAAAATAAAAAAACTGTTAAAGATGTTCTAATATACTATAACATCTACATTGATAGTGTTAAAATTAATTATTCACGTAAGTAAAAAATAGAGTTTTTAGTGATTATTAAATGATGTCTAAGTAAGTCAAAATTTAACTATCAATTTGTACCACATTAGTGACTCTAACTAAGAGTGTTAAATTTATCTATCATTTCAATACTCAAAGGGTAGGCCAATGCTAATTTAATTAAAAAATAAAGATAAAATAATGTCACATAAAGTGTTAAATTTATTATTTAACTTTAACAATAAAACTAGCAACTTGTTAAAATAATTCTTTTAGCGATTACTTTAATACTACCAATGTAAGTTACGTTTTGAGTTGTGAACTACCGACTTCACTAACAACTTACTTTAACACTACCAATATGGATTTCCTTCGATAAAATATCACGTACTCGTTAATTCTATGCCTTTTTACTTGTTAACATATTGTATTGCAGAAGCTTTCACACGAATAGCGGGATGGGATGTATAAAACGGATAAATTGTTTCTTGTCTTGTATATGATAAGCCACAAATACATATAGCCACATAGATCTATATAGAGATGGGCTAAAGAGTATTCTCAGACCTCAAAAGATTGCTTCCTTCTGCATGCAAAACTTTACTTTTCCTCCGCGGACATGCTCCAACTCCCGGCTTACTTGGCCAATATCTTGTGTTTGGTTATCTACGGGGTTGAAGAAAAGGAAAAGGGAGTGAGTACAAAGTACTCTGTGAGCAACATAATATTTTTGATTCACCTTTCATTGAAGAGATGCATTTTAAGAAAATCATAGAATGCACAAAGCCTTTGAATGCACAGGAGAGCCCTATCACTATTTAAATTACTACCCGTAATGCGTACAAGATTCCATGATTCAAAATGACCACGTTCACATAGCATGGTCATAATACCACAAAGATTACCACATAGCCAAAATAACCACGATCACATAGCATGGTCACATTACCACAAAGATTACCACATACCAAAGCAAGACGGATACAGAATTAACTAGTGATTCAAGTGCAATAAATAAATTTCTTTACGTAATGATGATGCATAAAAAATTCATGTATATCTAATGAAAACTCTATGAACAAAAGAAAGGGAATCAAAGTATTGGTTACTCACCTTTTAATTATTCAAAGGTTCCTTGAATAATTCTAAGAAGAAAAGTACCTCTAAAGCCTTAATATTTCTCAATTTAAGCTGTTTCTATAAGTTGAAATTCTTCTATAGATGGAAAGAATTCTTTTTCAAGTGAGAAACTAAGTGTTTGATAGGTTTTTAGGGTTAACTTCCTCTCTATCATAGTTATGGACGAATTTTGTTAGTTTGGGATAGAGAATGAATGGGTGTTGAGAGAACTTTGAAGGCCTCTTTGACCTATTTATAATAGTTAGGATTTAATTATTTTCAATAATTTTTTAGTTCCGCCAATCAGGATGCGATAAGTGGCGCAATCGGCACCATACCTCTGAAGAGGTGACTTGGCCAAATACGGTTCATTCGTTTATTACTTAGGAAATCCTTATATTGTGTATTGTCTTATAATTAAGTTAAAATACTTTGATTTTAATTACTCGGGACATTTTACTTAAGTTAAAATAAGTTTAACCTTTTAAGATTTTAACTTATCCAAATGACCAAATTGTTCATAAAATATATCTGAAACTTATTGATCCCGAAAAAACTTTAGGGATGTTATATAAAATCCACTCATTGCCAATTTCTTTTAACTTGAAATGTAGAGCGGGAATGCACACTGTGTGCCTAAAGATGGGGAAAGTTAGCACATTTTTTCTTGTGTTCTATACATATATATATATATATATATATATATTGGTTCATGAGACAAGTCTAGCTTTTTAGAAATTCAAAAGATTTGAAAATGAAAAGTAACGTATAGTGTTCGGGAACTCTTTATAACCCAAATCAATTTATTTACTTAGAATTTATAAAAGGGGATATAGAGAGGGAAGGGTGGAAACTTACGAAAATTTATAAGGAAAGCTAACATCTTCCTTATAGAGCCGCCTCCTAATCCCCCAATAACAGGGGACCATGTGGTACTTTTACACTCTATAAGGGAGAGGTTAACTCTTTATAATCAGACTGAGAAACTTATGGTGGTAGGTTTGTTTTAAATAAATTTTTAAACTATCACATGACATAAATTTTTAAACAAGTAATAAATATTACGTCACAATTTCTAAACTAATTGGTAGACATGCTATTCTAAACACGAAATGAAAAAATTGCGGCTAACAATTGGATTGATACTAACCTTACAAATTTCTAGTAACCAACGAGTATAATTAGTCCCTCAAGAATACACATTAATTCAGTGGGCCTGTATTACTAAGCGCAAATGTATTTTCTTGATTGTCTAAAACCACCGGTTATACATATGTAGGGTGTTAGAAATTTTTTTAAAGTCGAAAAATCTTATTTGCTGATCAATAATTGTCAACTTTTGGTCAATAATTGTCAACTTTTGGTCAAAAAAGGCAAAGGCGGTTTTAAAAAAGTGGATTACACGCCACAAAATCATGCTATCCACATATTTTGATGCAATTATTATTTGATAATTCACACAACAAAGCTAATTAGCCCTATCTGCTGCAAACTTCTTAGGTTGTTACGTTTTTGGTTCATAACTTCTCTTTTTTTTTTTTGAAACGATGGTTCATAACTTCTAATTTAATGGTTTTATGTTCAATTTTTTTTTCAATCGTAGTTTCAATTGTAGCGCATTGGTTGATGCAAACAAATTACTCCCTTATCAATAAATAACATAAAGCTAATAGAATGGTTTTGGTGACATCAGTGGCCCAGACGATTCGCTCAAATTGCATGTCGATTTTCCTTCTGCCCTCTTCTTTATGTGAGGAACTTCAGGGTCTTTTGAATTCATTTTGGTGAGGCAAACACTCGGATAGTAAGCAGAGTCTAAACTTTGTGAACGACAAGAGCATGGGGGATTGGGATTTTGTAACTTCAGGGCTTTTAACATTGCTATGCTAGCCAAACAAGGGTGGAAATTGATCAATGATACGGAAGAACTAGCTAGCAAAGTTCTAAAGGCACGTTATTTCCCGAGAGGTGATTTCTTGTCCTCAACGGCTGGTTACAACCCAAGCTGTACGTGGAGAAGTATCTGGGATTCTCGGGAGGTGTTGAAGAGAGGTTGTCGGTGAAGGGTCGGGGATAGAAATACAATCAGAATTTGGAAGGACCCATGGATCTTGTGTAACCCACATTTGCAGCCAAAGATATTACCTGAGGACGGTGATGGTGATCTTTTGGTTTGCAATCTTTTCAAGGAGGATCATAGAGAATGGGACATGAATTGGGTAAGGGAATTGTTCACTATTAGAGATGCGGAGGAAATAAGTCGAATTCCTAAAGGCAGTTTCCCAAGGGCGGACAGATTGGTGTGGCATTTTAGTCGTATGGGAGACTACAGTGTGAAGTCCGGTTACCGGATGGCAATGGATGCAGAGAGTGTCTTCAGACAAGATATGGCAACTAAATGTCCTGGCCAAGGTTAAATTGTTTATATGGCAGGCATGCAGAGAGTGTGTCCAGACAAGAGAAAGGCTTTTTCACCGAGGCATCGATATGCCTGAGATTTGTATCTTCTGTGACCGGGAAACTGAGACAATAATGCAGTGCTTGGTGAAATGCTCTTTTGCGCAGAGTTGCTTGTCGCTGGCGGGGTGTCGATTTCCGAATGGTGATTGTAACATTTTTGGAGAGTTCTTCTTCAACCCGTGCCTTACTAGGACGGAGAAGCAATTGGGGAAGTTTACTATGATTGCATGGGCCTTATGGAAGTGTCGCAATGATAAGGTTTGGAGGGTCTTAACAAAACAAATCGGATGGTGATCAATGACGAATTAAACTACCTATTTGATTGGAAGGCTGTGAGACAAGGCGGTGGGACTATCCTCAAGGGGCAAAGCAGTGGCTTCCAGTGGCGCAAACCTTCAGTGGGTTGGACAAAATGTAACATTGATGCTGCCCTATTTAATGAGGTTGGTTACGCGGGGATTGGGATGCTTATTTGTGATGCACAGGGGAATTACTTGCAGAGCCGCACACAAAATATTTGATGCACGGTTTGAAGTGAAAGTGGCCGAGTGTATGGGGTTGAGGTAAGGCTTATCATGGCTACTTGCAATGGGTCTGTCGAATGTTATTGTCAAGTTGGATTCGAAGGTGGTCGTGGAGGCGATACAGAGACTGGAAGACTTATCAGAATTTGGACTTAATTTGGACTTATTGTTGCAGATTGTACGAAATTGCTCAAGGCAGCTAATAATTTTAGAGTGCAATTTGTTAGTAGGCTCGGCAACGGTGCTGCTCATTGTTTAGCTCGTAGCGTTAAGAGTGTCTTTCTCCTTGTATTCTGAATATCCCGCCCCCTGGTTGTATCCCCTTCTTTCAACGGATCTTTCCATTAATAAGAATTAAGCTTTTATCTCGCAACAAAAAACATAACATAACATGAAAGTAATGGGGTTAATTTTCTTTAACAAGGTTGACCTTTTAACATGGAACATCGAATCTTAACATAGTATATAGGAGTCCATTATGTTCAAATGAGTAGTTCGATCCAATTAAGATTCAAACGAATACATGAGCTTTAAGAGTGGTCTAGCTTAATGAGCCAATATCTTGCGAAGCATGCTAAGAGATAAATCTCACACTAAAAAATTATAAATAACTAAGATAAAAAGTACATGGATTACTCCTCTTAATAATATTGCTTAACAGTTGGATGCTCAAGTTTCGAGTAAGGGGTTTTAGATTCGAACCATATCTATCCCTCTTCTAAACCTCCCCACCCCCCCCCCCTCCAAAAAAAAAAAAAAAAAACCCCAAATATATCTTGGTGAGCATTTATTCCATTCGTCACGCAAAAATAGTCTCTTTCTTATTTTCACAATATTTAAGAAAGTCCAATAAATGTTGTTATGTAATCCATTTTGCTGTTGCACACGGATTAAGAATAATATTGAAAATGTGAAATATACCATCAATCTTTCTATAATGTCAATTTTTAATGTGTGTTGGTTATACACATAATGATTAAAATGTAAAGTGCTAGATGAAGTATAGCATTTCTATTTTTGAGGTAAAAAGTTTAAACAATAAGATAATGTATTGAGCACATTTGCCGAGTACGAATGAAAGAATCTTTTTTCCAAAAGGCTCATATTTAATTCTACGAATAATTTTCTTCAAAAAAAAATTCTAGGTATATTTCAAAGATTGACTAATTTAATTTTTACCATTTTTAAAAGATTAGTTAGGAGTATGTGTATAAATGACAATAAAAATTAATACTAAATATGGAAACATGACTACAAAGAGATGGTAATAAGGGTATAATTAGATATCTATACAAAACAGTGTTCTATTGTTCAGGATTTTTATTATTTTTATTTTATTTCTTGGTCATCAAGTTAATTATTATATTGTATTAGAAGCATATCCAAAAATCATTGTAACTCGGTGATTGTTTATTGAATAAAATTCATATTAGATTGTGTTTTCCAATTAATTCCAAATTCTCGGTATTTGATTATTTCAAATCAATGAGTTTGATGCCTAGTTTCTGGTAATTGTGAGCAAATCAACAAAATCTAGAAGGTAGTCTATCACGGTGTTTCTAGGAATTAACAAGACTAGATCATATTCATTAAGTTTTACGCTTCCGCTTCATTAGTTGGTATTAAAGCCCAATCACATTCCAGTCAAGTTATTGAATCACAAGATCCATATAGTGAAAATCATGAAACTTGATCAGTTAGTATGAAAACAATGTCTTGAATTGGTGTTTTATTAACATGGTCTGATGAACACGATAATGCAATTGTGGATGAGTCATTGGACTTCTCTAACGATGATATTCAACTTTTTGCTCTTTACAATTCAGATCTTGATAAATTATGAGATTCAGATTATGGCACTTACTCAGGTCCTCCAATTTTTTTGAAGAAATTGAAGCTTCAATTTTGGGTGATGAGAATTTGCCAATTTTTTATGAAAAGGTTCACGAATTTTCAAACTTACTTGAGACCCAATATCAATTTATTATGGGGAATTCATGAATGGATCTAAGATTAATGGGCTAATTAATTGCTCTACTTTGAGGAGCAAATCTAGACGAGCAAAGTTGAAATTTCTGATAAATATTTAGCAGTTCCTAGAGCAAATTTAACGTCATCTTTGGCAGATGACAAATTGCATGATTTATTTTCACTAGTTACCTATGGCAATCAATGTGCTACGAAAAGTCATATATTTGATTTGGAGTCTAAGTTACGATATATTACGAGAACTATGGGGTTCTGTTTTTGCAATATTTTCTTTGGAGTGAAAGATATAAAATAGGAATGCCAACTATAGTGATATCTTGCGTGCGGTTATTGGATGAAAGACAATCACACAAGATTCGAGGGCGAATCTTTTTGACCCGGACAGAATGATGAAGATGATAATAAGTATATAATTGGATATTTATACAAAATAGTATTCTATTTTCTTGGATTTTATTATTTTTATTTTATTTCTTGGTTATCAAGTTAATTATATTCTATTAAAAGCATAGCCGGAAATCATTGTAACAAGGTGATTGTTTATTAAATAAAATTGACATTAGATTGTGTTTTCCAATTAATTCTAAATTCTCAGTACTTGATTCTTTCAAATCAATGAGTGTTTGATACCTAGTTTCTGACATTTGTGAGCAAATCAATAGGATCTAGAATGTGATTTGTTATGGTATTCTTAAGAATCAACGAGACTAGATCATTTATTAAGTTTCACGCTTCCACTACATCATATCCCAAAAATGAAACACAAACTATATAATTGGGACAGGAGGAATAATATTTAAGAATAATTTGTTTATATATACCCCTCCTTTCATTTATTATTCCAATTTAATTTAATTATTCTTGGTTACTAAAAATAATGCATATTAAATAAATAGAGGTACATAAAAAAAGAATAATACTACGTAATGCTAGTAATGTTTGTTATCAGCTTATTTAGCAACTAATGAAATAATGTTATTTATCTAGATTAAAGACCTATCTCTAGTCTAGTTGTCATCATTACATTGATCATTGAATAAATGAGGACTACATATATTTGTGTATATTATCTTATCCTCCAATATAGTGATGTCAATTAAGCTGAAAATTACTCTTCAGTCTAGATAAATAGTATTACTCCAACTAATGTAACATTATATGATAATAAATGAAATTAACTGAATTAATAGAGGACTTATTTAATTGAATTTATCATTTAATGTCATTGTAATATGTATCAAGCACCAATGATGTAAAATAGCATTATTATTAATAAGAAAACTAATAAATTAAGTAAATATAAAAGACTAAATAATTTAAAAACGATGAAAAAATATGAGAAAATATCATATACTCAAAGAGTAGTTTAAACTAAGATATTAGTAATTTATATGTAATGTAGTCTAAAAATTCACGCGTAAATTCCTCGTTAATTTTAAAGTACCGCACCTAAAATTTTTTGTCCAAAACGTAGTGGACGGTTTTTGTGGGAGGAAGGGGCATTTACAATTGGGGAGGTGGTTATGCGATTTGGAATCACGCAGCGGGGGACAGCGCGTGAGTTGTCCGAAAATGGAAGAAATTTACGGGTAAATAACGTGCACCGATTACGGAAGATGTACAAAAGACGAATCCGGATAAAGATTGCAAACAAAAGAAAAGCAAAAGGGAACAACCGCTAATCGCGCTTTCAACGTTTTCGCCACTTCTCTCTCTCTCTCTCTCTCAAAAATGCTCTTTTTTATTTTAATTTTTTTCCCCTTTTCTTAGAATGCGTTTGGCATTAATTATAAACCAAATAATTTATAATACATTTTAATTTCAAATTTTGAAGACATGTTATTTAATTTAATTGGTTAAATTTTGAAAAGTTGTTATTTGATGTGTTTTAGGTGTGAGGTGTTAATGAGAGAATTTGATAAGTGTCTAAAGAATTTAAAATTCAAAATGTGTTATAAAATATTTGGTTTATAATCAATGTGAAACTGACCCTTAAACACCTCTGCCATGCGTTTTTGGCTCTGCTTACAAATTATTTTTATTCTCAAGTTATTATTACTTCCTTTGTCTGACAAATATATTGTCCACTATTTTTTTTTGTCTCATAAAAATAGACCACTTGTTATATTGAATTTGTATTTAACTTTTATTTTTCATATTTGCTTCTACTTAATTAACCACTTAAAATACCTAAGTATCGCAATATTAGAGAAAACAAGTCAAGCAATTTACTACGTTCAACGTTGTCACTTGCAACCAGCTTTTCACATTCCACATTGGCATTATCACATTAATTTCTCTAGTCTCGTTCTCTCACCATATGTCTAGCAGGATTATCCCATCAGATGACACATAGTGAGAAATTATTGGACAAATTAGATAGAGTTGTCTCACAATGAGGTCAATTCACATAAAAGTTATCCACTAATTTGCACACCATATGTATACCTGGCGGGATAATCCTGTCAGACATATGACGGGAGATGATTCGCAACACACTCGTTCTTTTCCATGTCCGCTTGACCTTTAACATTGATATTAGAGCATCTCCTATGAAAAATTAAAAAATGGCGTGGATTGGATATGAGACAGAGATGAGACAAAGAAGACAATTTTTTTAATGAGAGAGAGAGAGAGAGAAGTGGAGGAAAATTGGAAAAGAACAGAAATGTAGGAACAAATTCAACAATAATGATAAACATTAGTGGAGTTTGAAAAGATGTAGGAATGTAGAAGTTGAATGGGAGTGATCATTAAAAAGTGGTGTGTAGTTCTAATTCTACTCCAATGATTAAGATGTTTGCACTCTGAGCAAAAAGTCTCAGTTTCAAATCATACCTGTCCTTTGCCGAATTTATTTCTCCCCCGTATATCCCCATGTATGTATCAAAAAAAAATGATGTAAACATAATGAAAAAAAAAAAGTGGAGTGACAGAAAAAAAATGTGATTAGAAAAGAAAGGGTAAACTTTACAAAAGACCCCTAATCTCTTTTTCAAAATTGTAGCTCCCTAGCCTTTCAAAAATATGCACAAAAAGTCCCTACAGACAATTTTCATCATTTTTCACTGTTCATTTTTCGTAAAATATTGTTTTACCCTTTTGTTTAAATTGAAAAAAAAAAACGAAAACGAAAAATTTTATTTTGATTTCTGTGCCACTTTATCTTTCACACACTTAGAGCATCTTCAATGGTTAGTCTAGATTGCTAAGTCAGTTCCACATGATGATAAGTCACTACCACTGGAGAAAGTTGTTTTGTAAAAAATGTCTAAATTTAATGTGACACTTTTTTTTAGAATCAACTAGGTATTGGAGATGCTCTTATACATATTCATGAAAGCATCTTCAAAGGGGATGAATTGTTGAAGTGATGTGAAAGAGAGAGATATAGAGAATATGATTATTTTAAGTAAATAGAAATAGAAAGAGGTGTAAGGAAAAAAAGGGAAAAATAAAAAAGAATAGAGAGATGAAGATAAATTCAAAAATAATGATAAAATAATAGTTGAGGTGAGACTGTATTTGTGGACCTTGCAAGGGACTCGAGAGAAGAAAAGTGAGGAAAAATAATGAAAATGAGAGAAAAGCGATTTAAAGAAAACGAAAATAGATAAAATGACGAGATTCACTCATGTTTTCCTCACACTCTCTCTCTCAAAATGGACATGTCTATAAAAACAAGCATTGAAGATGCTCTCAGTGTATTATTTTCTCATCCACCTATCTCACACAACATATACATACATAGTCCGGTTCATCCACCTACTGTGGGAGGGGTTACACTGCCCACTTCTGACATGGTACACACGTACCGACACACATAGTGGCCATGTGTATACTACGTCAGAAGTGTACAGTGTAACCCCCCACCGTGGGAGGGTGAACAAAATTGCATACATACACATTGATTACCTTTGTTTTCTTTTTCATTGAGCTACCTAACACTACCATCACCACCACTGTCATAGTCAATTTCCTTAGTGAATTATCCAAAATTTAAACATTATAAATACTTAACAATAATTGATATGTGATTGGTATTCAAGTCATAAAAATTGTAATGACTAAAACACTTCATAAAAATTGTAATGATTAAAACACTTTAAAAAAATTGTAATGATTAAAAATGTTTGTGAGAAAAAAAAATAAAGGAATGAATTAGTGGTCAAAATGGCTCCTTTTATTTCCACTGCAACATCTCTCATGGCAAATTTTGTTTTATGTCTACATGTAGCTACAAAGGGAGGAAAATCTAATTTTTGTTGTCGTTAGATCCAACTTAAGTGGAGATTTTACCCCATCCAAAAAAAAAAAAAAAAGGCAGTGGTGGTACATTGTGGAAATTATGAGTAACTAATTAGACTAGACAGCATATTCTTTCCTTCTTCTATTTTAAATCTTTTGAATTTTTTAAAGTTTTTGTATTTATTTTCTTTTATTTCGTGCGATAAGGGTAAAATGGTCATTTTATAAGTATACAAATGTGAAAATTGACTGAAATTGTCTATATGGACCTTTTGTGCATATTTTTGAAAGGTTAATGAAGAAATTGTCAATTTTTGCAGATGTTTGCGACGTTTTGTGACATTTACCCAAAGGAAATTTGGGGGGAAAAAATTAAGAGACATTAATTCACATAAATTTAGGGTAAATTTCACATATTCCCAACATTTACACTTTCTATCAGTTGTGTCCCTATTTTTTTGTCCCAACTGCCACATAGGTCCCAAATATTTAATAAATTAGCATATAAAGTCCTTTATAATATTTATACTCTTACTTTATAAAAAGAATTTTTTTAAAAAATAGTAAAAGTTAAAAAGGAAAATAATTTTTCCGATCTACCTACCTATTAGCCATCCTACCCTACTTCCTACTTAACCGGAAATTACAAATAGCAAAATCAATTTTTTTTTTCTAATTTCTTCTTGGAAACGACCCTCATTTTTTCTGCAATTTCCAGTAACACTATAGGGGAGCAGACGAGAACACAAGGGGTCTCTTCTTTTGATGTGGAAAACCGAAAATGATTGCCTGAACTTGTAATTTATGATCGAGTAGGGGTTAGGTAGGTAACTAGGTGAGTAGGGTGGGGAAGAAATTATTTTCTTTCCTGTTTTTTGGCTGTTTCCTTTAGTTTCTTAAAACTCCTTTTTTGCTTTTATATAAATTAGATTTTCACCTTTGCATTACTTAGGTAATGCTAACATAAATTATATGTAATAGTTAATATGTAAGATTGAATAACATATGATTATATGTACTTGTCAACCGTAATATTTTGTTAGTTTATTGTTGATTAATACTTGTTATATTAAACTGGATATGAAATGTAATTACAAGACCCCAAGATATAAATTATTTTATTTTAGTTAGCGAAATGGGGGAGCCCTTCCAATCTCAGACGTTTTTTCTATCCGACAAATTAAATCTGATCCGTTAATTAGTAATTTAAAATAAAACCAGATTATCACAAGATTCAGAGAAAGAATCTTGTTCTGGAAGATATAAGAAGATAAGAGAAATTAAAATCGGAACAATCATATCAATTTAAATTAGAATAGGAAAGATATAGATGATCGCAAGAATTACCGCAACGAACCTAAAATGTCTAAAAGTCCCCCAAAATTCAATTTTAGCGGGAAAACTTACAGTAGAATTATATAAAGGTCATTTTTATGAAATTAACTTTGTACACTTATTTTAGGGATCAAGGGGTAGTTTGAGTGGAAAAAGACCTAACCTCTTACCAAAATGATCTGGGTTTAAATCCCCACCATCCCCTCTCCATCCCTTTTTGTAATCGAAAAAACTTTGTGCGTTTATTTATGAAAAGTTGAACATAACATTGAAAAAATAAATAAATAAAAGAATGAAAACCCAATTATTACAATGTGCAAATGCTGCCCTATTATGTGTCCGTATATCACCTTTATGGAAAGTATCTAGAAATTGAAAATTGGCGGTGGAGATGTTCTCACCACAAAAATGCAAAAATGGGATTTGAATTGAGAGTTTGAAATAAAAATAGCTTTTACCACTAGCATGGTAAATTAATTAACTTTCCAAAAGTAATTTTCAATGTAACTCTAGCCCAAGTTTGCGAATCAGTTTTACTTTTTAAATAAAAAGTTGGTTAAATCATTTACATCTATATGCTTTGTGAGACTCTTATATACTGTACAATCTCTCCATGTCTTTGTAGATTTTATAAATGAATTTGCATATATACGAGGTAAATGAAAATGTTAAAAAACATGCCGAAAGTTTTGTAACCAAACTTCACACTCCTATGTGGTATGCATTATTTCCAATCTATGTAAGATACATCTATACATACCACATGGGAAGTGATGTTTTGTAACAGAACATGAGGGAGGTTTTTTTAACACTACTCATGAGTCGTGCGGTAAAATTATAATTGTATTCTTTTATTTTCTCTTTTTTTTTAGTGCACAATACAGAGATAAAATTGTAATTTCATGTTATTTTTATAAATTTATGTTTACGAATAGATTTATTATCCCATAAAATATAAAATACTCCTTACGGTGACTTATTATTTTTTTTCAAGCTTCTTTATAGTGACTTTTAAATTCAAGTTAATTTCTTTTAACTACAATTTGTGATTATTGTCGTATGGATGGTGGCACAAAATCTGACCAAATAATTCTATACAAAGTAACTTTACCCCTAAAGCAAACCCCTTAATAATAATCGTAAGATTATCTTTTAGATGATCTCTTTGATGTATGACTTGAAATCTATGAGTGGGCAATAATCCTTTTCTTTAAAAAAAAAAAAGATTAAAATTTATAGTCATTAATGAAAATTTTTAAAATTTAAAAAAATGGTAAGTACCTGCCAAGTACGTTTACCTGCACCTCCCAATAACATTTATTCTCAACACGAATCTCACCTGTATTTATACCTCTGCGCCTCTCCCTCTCCAACTCCCCCATCTTCCCCTCACTCTCTCTCTTTCCAAAAGGACCCGAAGTTCTCCGTTTCAAATTCTCAGCACAAATGGAGAAGCTGATAAGGCGGATTTCCGGAGTGGGGGATTCTTCACACTACTGTATGTTGCGTTCGGAGCCGAGAACGGCGCGGCCTCGCCGGTCGGAGTCTTTCCGGAGAGGTTCCGGCGGCGTACCCAAGGGTTTCTTCCCGGTGTACGTTGGAGAGGAGATGGAGCGGTTCGTCGTTAGCGCCGAGTTTCTGAATCACCCGGTTTTCGTGAAATTGCTCAATAAATCGGCGCAGGAGTACGGGTACGAGCAGGAAGGCGTGCTCCGGATTCCATGTCACGTGTTCCTGTTCGAGAAGGTGCTCGAGGCGATGCGAATCGGCGGTCAGTCACGTGACGTCCAGGATCTTCTCGGCTCACTCTGCGATGAACTGCACTAGATGGAAGGCGGCGTTTCGACATAGTTATCGGTAAAATTAGCTGATAATCACTGACAGAACTGATGAAGGAAATCGTTCAGTTTTGACGGCGCCGGTGCTGAACTGACGGCGGTGATCGTATAATTTTCAGATCATTGTTTCCTCCCTGTAAATACTCTTTGTTTGGGATGAAGAAAGTAGCGCAACAAACAAAATTAGGGTATTTTTCTTTTCTTTGGTTATTATTTTTATTTTTATTTTTCTTTTCCCTTTTCCACGCTGTATAATTTCGAGAGATCGCAAAAGGAAAAGAGAAATGGAAAAATACAGATATTTTTAACCGGACTTTAATATCAATACCATCCTTCTCAATCCTCATTTAGAGGAGAAATGTACTTTGATGATAATGTACGGAATGTGTGTAATATATATTTTCTAAAGATGTTGATAGAATTACGAACATTGTACGTCACCTTTATATCAATTGAGGCAACCGATGAGGAGTGGGTGGTTCGGTAACGGTTCGCGGCTGCCGTATGGACACAAACAATCCTATGTAAAAGAGCAAGGGAGGTGTAAATTGTATCTTCATCATATTAAAGAGATTCAACGTCCCTTATCTCGTCATTAATTTCTTGTGCAGTTAAATTCTTGTTATTTTTTCTAGTTGGTCGATGAAAAATTTATTGTCATTAATTGTTCGTTAAAGATAATCGTAATTTAATGAAAAAGAAATATATATATATATATATATATATCTTCAATCCATAATAACTTGCATCAAATAATATTGGGTTTTTGGTACATTAAACAGATTCGTATCCAAAAATATAGGTAATTTGGGATCTTAATTTATCCAAGAGCATGTGGATCCTTAACTACTAACATGATTAGTTGATGCACATGGGTGAAGTACAGCTTGTTAGGCCATAATTTACATCTCAGGTGGTCGTTATTTGTTGTTACTTGTGACCGTTACCGTGAGGGTTTGAAGTTTGAACATTATCTAAAATAGATTATTGGATATTTAGATATAGATGACAATATTTCACAAAAGGTCCCTCACCTTTGCTAAATGTAACAATTTCTTCACTAATCTTTTCTTTTCATCTTCTGGAGTCCCCAGCTGTTCAAATATTAGCACAGAAGGTCTCCACGCTTTGAATCCATCTATTTTGATTAAGGACCTAACCTGAGTCAGGTCAGATTGACTCGGTTTCTAGCAAGTCACAAGTTTGAACTCAGTTTGGATATACCCAACTCGAGTCAGGTAGAGTCGGTTCTCGAGTTGGGTGGTGTATATATACCGAGTTAACTTAAGACCGACAAGTTTGAATCTGCCTAAACTGTATTTCCTTTTTTTTTTTAATTAATGTAAACACAATTTTATCACATAAGCATGATTTCCCCAATCTTATTTCAATTTCAGATATATATATATATACACATATATATATATTATTATTTGCATTTCGTTTCTCCATTTTGAATCTCACAAGTACAAGAAGAACCCTAACCCTAACCCTAAATTCTATTGTAACATATTGACATTTACATGCCCTCAATCCATTTTTGTTTTTTAGATTTGGAATCTAGCTCACCCACAAAAAGGAAAACTCTAGCGTTGAGATCTAATTGTAACATGCAATCTGCTATTGCCACCACCTCTTGAGTCTTGATTCGCCTTTGATTTATTTTGGTCGCCGCCGCATGTTACTTTGAATCTCTACTTGCCACATGCTTTGGTTTTGGTCTTAAATTCTCTGTGGTTGCTGCAGAGAGTCATAAAGGGTCACTGGGTTTGGGTTTGAAGGTTTTATTTGAACATTATATATGCACACTAAGGCGTCCTTCTCTATCTTTTTATTTACAAGCTATATCAAACCCTTCAATCAGAAAAATTGTTTGAATTTTTGCAGATCACAATAAAAGAAATGGATAGTGAATGAGCTAGGATAATTAAAGATGCTAACGAATGGATGAGAGAAAATAGGTCACTGTCAATGAATTTTGCCAAATAGGTTATAAGTTGGGTGGTAGGAAAGATAAGAGTATTTATTATTTTTTCTTTTATTAAAAATCCTATTTTATTGTTTTTTTTTAATTTAATGGAAGGGGTAAAAAAAAGTAATTTTATTTCCGTTTGATGGTCAAAACAAACGGATTCCATCTATAGGGACTTTTTGTGAGAATTTTTTTACATGTTAGGGACTTTAAGGTCGAAATTGCTATATTTTGTAAATGTTAAGGACCTTTTGTGAAATTTACCCTAAATAGATTGCAAAACTTATGTTAAAATTCAAGCGAGAGAATTATTTATTCCTCAAATTATATTCTATTATATATAGTTTAAATGACTAACCACCCATTTTGATTTGTAAACACTGATAGTCTCTCTTATGGAGACGCCCAATTTATGTGGCGCATCTCCCTCCACTAATTTTAACATAATTTTGTTGCCATGGATGAACTCACGTGTAAGTCTCCTTTTGTGCATCAACCCTCATGTGGATTTATGAGTAAAAAGGGAAAGGTGTCTCCATTATAGAAATATCGAGTGTCTACTTATCAAAATTGAACTACAAATTTTTTTTTATGTAGTTTTGATTTTGAACTATTCGATGACTCCATAAGTGCCACCCTTATTCACATGAAATATAGGCCCACATATGAATCCTCATATGAGTTTCCGTGTGAAATACATTTGATTCATGAAATAATACGTGAATTTATATGCAAATACTATAAAGCCACCTGATGCTCTAGAGAAAAAAAATATACCTAAACATTTTTAGGCTTAGAATCAGTTAGTACAAGGATTTATTATGAGAGAGAATCACTCTATTGCCACTGGCGGACCCCGGGGGGGTGCCGGCCCAGCCCCCTAACTTTACCTTTTTAGTTTATTTTTTAAAAAAAAATTATATATAAATGTAATTTAATCGTGCGTAATATACGACTCACTCTTCCGGTCCAGTCCTGTAATAGCTCTTGGCTCCGCCATTATGACTATTGGACATATATGGGAAAAGACAAATATGTTGACAAAACATGTTTAAAATTATCTTATTATCTCTACACGTTATTTCACTAAATAAAAGAAAGTAATATCAACATACATACCAAGTAAACTTCTACCCCTTTTATCACCCTTTCTGTCAACCTATTGGCCGAAATAGATTAATTCTGAGAGGAATGTCTTGCTAGGGATAGGCATTGCTTGAATTTCACTTGAAGAGAAAGTGGATTCTAACAACTAACGAAAATTGAAATATATCATCCTAAGGAAAATGTTGAGGCTTTGAAGTTGTACACTACATGTAAACAACCAAATCGAAGAAATTTTAAAATCTGATTAAAACTGAAAAGAAAAAAGAAATTGCTTGAACTGATGGAAACACTCTTAAATGGGCTAAAAAAAAAAAATTGCTACAACATACACTGAGAAACAATAAAATTGTAACCACGTAAGTTTAGAAATGACCGATGTTGACTATTATTATTATCACCTCATAAAATTGTGCTGAATCGAAAGATGCTTCAAGAATGTAATTGCAGGCAAATATCTAACACCAGAATTGAAAGGTTTGCATGTTTTAATTGGTAAAAATTTTCATTTTTCTTCTTTTCTAAGTATCTTCTCTACTAACAATTCCCCAATTCCCCCTTGTGTATATAAAAAAAAAAAAAAAAAAAGAAGGGATAAAAGAAAATGTGTTCAAAATTGTATCTCTCTCTCTCTCTCTCTCTCTCTCTCTCTCTCTCTCTGTCTCTCTCTCTCTCTCTCTCTCGGGTTTTGGGTAGTTACATTATGATGGAGACAACACGATTTCTGTAGAAAAACATGTACAGGCACATTTGCTCGCTCAATTTTATATCTCTTTTGTGGGTTTTTCTAGTTGGGTCAAGGCTTCCTCTTGTTTTGAGGCCTCTCTCTTGCATGACTTGAACGTTTCTAAGGTTATTTCCAATCATCGTATTCTATTTTACAGCACTAGTACTCTAAAATACAATACAGCAACCTCTACTTTAAAAACTTCTCCAACCCACATACTCTATATATTCTCTATAACTATTTTTTTCTATTTTTCTTTTATTTTCAACCATTAACATATTATAAAAAATAAATAACTACGTATCATATTAATAACCAAACGCAACCAAACACATGTAAAATAATTTTTTAAAAAAGATTAAAGTAAACAAGCACACGTGAAGTTGTTTAAAAAAAGCGGTGAACAATATAAACGCACGTGAAACACATAAAAAGAAAATGAAACAAAGTAAACACAAAGCTTGAGAGGTAAAAAAAAAAAACTTGTAATGGCATTTCCGTAAATAAACAGAAATGCAATTTGCATTTCCAGGCGCCATATTTAGCGCACCACTGCAGCACCTAGAAATTTTTCAGTACTTTTGGAGTGCCATTGGATGGCATTTGGTGCTCCACTCCATTTTGAAGCATCAATGAAGATTGCCTAATGATCAATAAATTACCTCTTTCATTAAAAAAAAAAAAACATGGTTTAGAAGTCATATGAAAGATTTCTTGTTCGATTTCGATGGTAGTGACTTATGTGTCAGTGTATAATTTGTGAAGTTTATATTGGCATGATTCAAGCAAATTCCCCTTAAACTCGTCAATAACGTTGACCATTTATTGGGTCCTAATTAAGGGCAATCATATAATTCTAACAACTTTGACATCATCTGAAAGTAAGTTGATTACAGCTTTATAATCAATAATAATCATTGACAAACACTTGAGGGTCTTTTTCGATGTCAATATCCATTTCTCCTTAATTGGCGCACAATCTACGTGCAACTCGAGTCCACGCATGTTAACAAACGCGTTCTATTTCACAATAGAATTTGACCCGTTCTTTTTAAAAATTTCTTGAAAGTTTTGTTAACCCTTTTTTTTTTCTATGTGACATATACATTGATACATGTTATATAAATTTAAAAAATATATATAGCTTGGGTTTGAAGTACACGTGATACATATCCATTACGCCACATAGGTGGAAGGCTTTTTAACAAAATTTTCGGTAAGTTTTTGAAAATTTTCCAGAATTTGATTAGCCTAATTACATATATGCATATATCTAGTGTGAATTTTATCATTTAAAGACTAGACATCTGATGCTATTAGGACATCAAACACATAGTGTGAGATGATTTATGAGGGTGATGATTTATGAAAATATTTAAGCATAAGATATTTAGTGTCGTAACGGCACTAGTCTGAGATGATATGGCATAATACCAATTATTAATATAATTGGAAGAGTACATCACTATATAGATGACCTAACATAATATTAATTGTTGATATAATTTTAAGAGAGTGTAATAATATGTTGATATTATGACACATCACTATATGGTATCGTTATGACACGAAATAATATCTAGTGCATATTCGTTTAGTGATGTGTTCATATCATAGTGGGGCCCATATATCCATACACAAAATTCAACTGCTCACTTTCATTGAAAAAACAAAAAATAAATGAAAATCAGAGTAATAAGTAATTAAAAATATTTTTTGTGGGTACGATTTTGTAACAAAGGAAGATCCAGAAAAGAGGGCCACCGTACATGTGAGTGGGGGATATGATGCACAAGCTCTTAAACCTTCAATTCTATCACATCTCATTTTCACACATTCTATTGTAACACTATCATCCTACCGGAACCGGTACGGCTCGTATTCTAGCCATAAAAGATTCATGTGTTAATATTTGCATTTAATAGTTAAAACGAACCAATTTGCTCTTCTTTAGAAATTATTTGCACTCTAAAAGTAAACATTAGGAGTCGCATATGCCCGCTGTGATTAGGTCTAAATACACATATCATGATTCCGTTAAAGACTATGTATTCATGGATGATCACGAAGCAATGCTTAGTCGTCGTTTCACCAATTACTGATTTAGAATAAGAAGTTAAGTTATTGATTCTAGCTTAAATTTGTGTAACAAACATTTTTGAACCTAAAATTAATTAACGTCATTTGTATTACTATTATTTTAATTCTATGAGCATGTTAGTGTGAGAGACAAACCTAAAATTTAGATTTTCCTCACCAAGACAAATAGTGTGAAGGGATAGAAACCTATTTTTTGGTAAATTTTTGTGGAGTGGGAGACCTAAAGGAGGGACCAAATTTGGCCACTCTTTTATTTTTTCCTCTTTTGTTTTCTTCTTTTCCTCTTTACTTTTCCACATTACATTAAGGCTCCATTTGTAAACTCATTCTACTTTTAAATTAAAATTAGTTAAACTGATCGCGTTCACATATTTTATAAAATCTACATGTACTGTACGAATCTCTACAATTTAACCCCACTCACTTTCTTTCTTATTTCTCATTATTAGTTTAAAAATAAACACTAAAATGCTCTAAGAGCTTTTCAAATACATAGATAAAATGAAAAACGAAAGATATGTACCATAAAGAAATTAGATCATAATCTTTTCATGTTTCCAGGAAAGATCGGAAGAGCACACGTCTGACTTGGTAGAAGTAAGATCCTTACTTTGGATCTACCAATTGGAATTATTTTATTGACCTAGTTAATATATGTAATTTTTTATTTTATAATAATTAAAGCATTTTGGATTGCAATCAATTTAAAAACTTTTCATTTCGTTAAAGCTCCTTCCCACTCTCCATGATTACGGATTTACACGGAACAGATAGATATATATATGAAGTATGGATCTAAGAATATAATTTACACAAGCTGTAACACAAAAATTACAAATTTAATAGGGCTAATATGATTTTTTAAATTTTTTCTATATAAATTTTTAAAAAATTTTGGGCAAATCAGCCCCGGTATACTCACAACATATGAGTGTTAACATGTCCATCATAAATGGTGTTAGACTATCATTGTAAAACATCCTCACAAAAAATACATATATATATATACATATTTTTAATTACCTAAACAATGAAAGAAATATGAAAAATGTTATTATGCCAGCCTATATTATTATGGTTTAAAGAGTGTGAACACTGATGTAATTGAAAACCAGCGCATTATGTTCAAACGTGGGCTTCTAAGCAAACGGTCAGCCCACCTAACTTTTGGGCTATTTATGACATACGCTTCAATAAGGAGTTCTGCTCTTTTTTTTTTTTTTTTTAGTAAAAGTGTTCTGCTCTTTTAAGTCGTCGTTTATTATGTTTAGTAACTTTATTATTATTATTATTATTATTATGTTGAAAAAATACAAACAAGTTGAATAGAAGTGTGTTTGATTGGCAATAATTTTTCATGAAAAATTGATTTTTTAATCTAAATTTCTACCGTTTTGGTGTATGATTGACATCTTTTTCTATAGAAAATATTTTCCAATTTTTGATCACTTGGCTATATTTTTTTTGAAAATAAGGATAATATTTTCCTATTGGGGGTGTTGGTTTTTTATTTTCTAAGTAATTCATATTTTTTCTAATAAATTTCACTTTCAATCAATCACATTGCAATTTATTTTCTATGAAAAATTCAATTATTAGTAATTTAAATGACGAAAAATATTTTCTCCCCAACTAGATTTCATACTTGCAATAAAATGATAAAAAAAACATATCTAATGCAATCGTGTTTGCTAATTGCAATGCATGGGAGGTAGATGCATAAATTTTCATTTATAATGTTTGTCTCTCTTATTTTCCTCTCATTTTTTCTCCATATTTCACTTTGCTCCTCTACAATCAAGAATTGTATGTGACACCACCATTTTTTTTTTAATACAAAGGGAGATAGGCGAGGGGAGGGATAATAGGAGAAGGGTAGGTGTGATTCGAATCTGAGACCTCTCGCTCGAAACGTAAATACCTAACAATAGTCGTACTTGTTCGAAGCATACACTTTATATATATATATATATATCATTAAGGGCAGCGAACTTTAAATGCTTGAAATAATGAAAGTAACACTTCATTTCATTAAATCTTGCGTGACATCTCATCTCATAACATAATGGCAACTACTTTAAACTATATTAGATGTGACTTTATATCCGTCCCTGAAATCAACCTTCTAAAATTGTATTGATGTGTTGAGGAGATGCAAGTGAGTCGATAGTGACTCCACTTATCATGCAAGATGATGAATTTATTTAAGCAAAACCTATGACTCGATGAAGGTCTTGAGATCGGAAGAGGTTACTCCATGTGTTCCATAAAAATAGTTTCATTTATATATATATATATATATATAAGTATTAATACGAAATCTTAAATAAACTAGGATATAAACTATAATTAGTCGTAAAGTTCCTATATTGTTATAGTATGATGTATCTTTCCCTTCATATCTTTCCAAATAACATTTATTTAATCAAATATATTTAAAGGATAACTGAAAATAAATGAATTTTGTTAAGATGCACTTGTATCTAAATTAAAATGATCACGTTAGACAAATAAGACTCTTTATGATCTCCTTATTAATTAATTTGATTTGCACCCTTATCCATTAATAATATATTCAATTTATTTTTACATTGAAATTTCCATAGATTCTAAGCACATACATAATCCACACATTTACACAAATAAATATAAATTTATTAAAATTAATTTTAAACCTGTGAGAACGTGAGTTCTACATGTTAGATGCTATGTCTGAAGATTCAATATAAATGAAACCTTTATTTATAATTTCAAAACTCATTCGTTGATATTATTTTATTACTTAATTAATAAATTAATATAAGATTTTTTTGTACTATGGAAAAAACAAAAATAAAAATGAAGAACTTTTTGATAAAGAAATTTTCGGAAACCCTAAGTTGAATTTTTCGATCTCGTATATCTTCTGGCTCCCTACGGCTCAAAGTAAAAATAGATGAGAAACCACAAATTAATAGGAAACTTTAAAACATATCCAATCTCTTAGATCAGATAAGATAAGAAGAAATCAAGAGAGTAAGGAATAATTCGACGAGAGAGGAAGAAACCTTGATTCTCACAATTGCAGTTGAAAAATTAAAAAAAAAAAAAGAAATTAAAAAAAGGCTAAGATATATTTTTCCGCATCCATCAGCACATTTGGAAAGCTAAAGACCAAATTAACTCAACTTATAGGAAAAGTGGCGGGAAAAAATGCGATAAAATTGTGCCACATCTTCTTTCATTTAATTAATATATAGATTAAAAAATTAACTAAAAGAAGTGAACTATAATTTGGGACAGATAAAAAATAAATACTGGACTATTTTCACCAGAGAAGGGGAGTGTTTATTTATTTGACGGGAAATTTTCATTCATTCTAAATCACAGCATACAACTGAATTCAAAAAGACAGGACAATGGTGGCAATAAGTAGTGGCAATGGTGTGGACAATAATATTTGCCTCATGGCAAGTAAAATTGCATGTGATAAGTAAAATTGCATGTACCACCATCCATCCCTACCAGGAGCGAATTAATATCATAAAGAAGAAAAGAAAATAGGTGAGATTCATATTTCAACTTCAAGCTCTGCACCGAGTTCAAGCTCAGACTCAACTTCTTTAATTGGAAGCCCATTTTAGTAAAAAATGTAAATTAGTCTGCTCTCAGCTGAAATGTTAGAACTTAGATGTACGCTATTTTAGAGGCCACGAGAAATATAATTACTCTCTCTGTTTTAAAAAAATAGTCCACTAGTTATTTTCACACAAATTAAGGAATGATGGTTAATATAGTTAAAACATTAAATTTTCCTTGTATTTCCATTTATACCCTTATATCTCATTAATTGTTTGAATGTATTTTCACTGTATAGATCATTGAAATACAGTAATGACAAATATATTAATTAAGGGCATATATGAAAATAAAGAATTAAATATATACTAAATATGATAAATAGAAAATAGTATACTGGACTATCTTTTTAGGATATGAGGAGTATTATTATAAAATTTATTTTTTCTGACTGAATTATTATAGAATTTATTAATTGTTAGGTATATAATAAATTTTGATATTAAATGCCATAATCAACAACTTTAGTTGGATATATACACTTTTCAATCATTTAATAATTCTATACTAGTAAGGCAGATGGGTGGAAAATATCAGTAGAAAATGCATAACAATTGCTGTGGTATTTTGAGTTAATTTGTTTCAAAAATTGCAATCCTTTCCAAAGATTTGGCCCATAAATATATTATATATACAACGGATTGAAGGGAAAAAGAGAAAAAAGAAAAATAGGACGAATATTTCTGTGGTAATCATAATATAATAATAAATAATATATATAAGGAGAATAGTTTCCTAAAATTTTTTCCACTCTTTTGCACTTTCTAAATCCGTCAAATTTTCTTCTTTTTCCTTCTTTCCTCGGTTTTTTCGGTTTGCTTTTCCTTTTTTCCCCCGAAAACTTTTTCACCTCTATTACTTATATATGTATATATATATCTATATGTTCTAAATCAACAGTGGCCTAAAGGTGTTTTCCCTTGTAAACAGCCTGTTGACATCACGCACGCATCATTAATTACACCATTCTTTATTTATTTAATTATTTATTCATTTGTTTTGTGTTTTTCCCTTTATTTAATTATTTATTATTTCTTTTGCATTTTTTCCCTTCAAAATATATACCTTTAATTGTTAATAGATTTTTATACGTTATAGGATTCCTTAGTAGATTTTTTTGCAATAAATCTGTTAATACATGGCATCTACTACTTCTCTTATTAAACTCATTTATTATCTCTTGATTTTCCCCTATATTTAAGTATTAGTTATTGGAAATTTTGTTTCTATCAGGTATCATATTGTTATCTCTTGATTTTTCCCTATATTTAAGTATTAGTTATTGGAAATTTTATTTCTACCAGGTATCACAATATCAGGTGATGTTACAGATGACAAACAATATTGTATAACAAGTTCAGTGGATCATGATTGATTCTTAATGCATTTTCGTATTCTACTTTGAATACGGCAATATATATAGTATTGTTTATTATTAGATATGTAATGTGATAGATTCGCCCTATTTTCAACTATATCAATTTTTTTTTACACCCCATTTAGTGAGATCATAATTATTTGTCGCTTTCAAGTTCCTAACACATGTAAATAATTTTTTTAATTATGTCGCTTTTGTCTTTAAATATTATTCGGTATGTCTACTTGTGTATTGCACGGGTGCTAATACTAGGATATGAATTTAAAAGGAGAATAGTTTTCTAAATATTTTTCCCACCATTTTATACTTTCTAAATCTGTCAAAAAAAATTTTTCTTTTTCCTTTTTTCCTCAATTTTTTTGGTTTTCTTTTCTTTTTTTTTTCCCTCCAAAAACCTTTTCATCTCTATTACTCACACACACACACACACACACACACACACACACACACACACACACACACACACATATATATATATATATATCAAAGGAGAATAGTTTCCAAAAAATTTTTCCCATCTTTTTGCACTTTCTAAATCCATCAAATTTTCTTCTTTTTCCTTTTTTCCTCGATTTTTTAGGTTTTCAGAAATATGGCCATAACTTTACATACGGTGTCCTTTTTCAATTCATAATATATGCTTTTGGGGTAGCTCGTCGAGACAGATTGAACCACTCTTGTTGTCACCGCTAACAAAGGATTTTGAGTGTTTGAATTCATCCGCTATATTTTTTTGTGTTCTTTCTATTTTATTTTGGGTGGAAAGTTGTGTTTTGTGCATGTTTGTAAGTCCTTTTTTTTAAATTTTTTTTAAAGATTCGGTAGGCCGATTAGGACATCTATTTAAGCGCTTGGCTTTCTTTGAGTAATTTTACTAAATTTTCAATCCTACCTCGCTTCAATTTAGATTGTTGACATTAATACATGTATTGTGATAAGAGAATTTCAGTCATTAATACCGATCATGACAACAACAGAACTGTTAGGAAATAAATACACGTTTTCTTTAGATGAAATTATTATAGCAACGAGATACGGAAAGTTGAAAACTTAAACGCTATATAAAAATGTATTGTGACTTTACCTTGTATACTATGTTTTTCAAATTCTATTAGTGATTCTTATTTTGAGAAGTTAATCATTTCAACAATTACATTAAAAATGTAGTATTGATCAATTGTTATATGCTAATATATTTATCAGTACTTTATATCCATTATTTATCGCTTTTGTATTTATTTATTTTGGATTTTTTCGATTAATCGTTTCTCTTTTTGATGGTGCTTTGATTAAAATATTTTTGATCACTTTCAAATTTTATCCCCCATACAATGCACATGTGAAAAACTAATAATAATAATAATAATAATAATAATAATAATAATAATAATAATGTAAATTGCTTCATCATGAAGCAACCATTTATAAATCATTTTACATCTAAGTCTACAATGTGTTTAGGAAAAAAGTTAAATACCAATTTTTGACTATGTAATATGATTTTCTTTCTTTATAAATCAAAAATCAAAGCCACATAATGGCGTTTTCTCCAAAGAGATACATTATTTCTTGTCATGATTTTCTTCTTCCTTTTAACAAAAGCTAAATCAAGGCTAAAGTTTTCTAGTCCTACTTCCTCAAACCTTACTTGGGTTTTCACAGTCGTTGGCGGTCATGGTCGGACCATATCTCTAAACAGACATGTTAAGATCAATTTGAGGTTTCTTGACTTCATCAGCCGGGGATGGCACGATGGCCTTACAATTAGGGCATCTAGGATTGCTCTTTGGGATCAGCACATAAAGAAGACAATTGGGGCATCCAGTAGCAAATGAAGCATCTCTTTTATCCTCAATGTCACAATCTTTAACTGAGGACGAAGAATTTGAAAGAGGCGACGATGTTCTCATTGCTGACAATGAACGCTTTCTCATGGTCTCATTCTCGAGCGCATTCTTCACTTTGTCTAGGGTGCATATGTTTTGGTAAATTGATGATGGCATTGTAGTTGACGAGGAGGTGACGAGCTTTAAGTCTAAGCTAGAGTCGCAGAAAAGGTCCATTGAACGCTTTGATGTCCAAGGGGGGTCTAGATTTTGTGGCTTTGCGATGTTTGCACAATTGGGCTTATTATCCAAAGTCGAAGAACACAAGATCGAAGATCCTCGTCTCTGTAAATAAACTTTTCCCGACTGCAATCGGGTCGGAGATAGAATAGAATAGGTGAAATTAACAAACATAACGTGTGTAAAATAGCATTAGACTACTAATTCTAGCATAATGTTTGTATATATAGGTACTAAAATGACTAACTCTAAACTTTCAAAACAATATTAAATAAATAAATAAAAATGACTAATTCTAACGTTAATGAGAAAAATCGCTGAAAAATTTTTTATATCTCATAGCCTCATGTTAACTTCTTTTTGTTAAATTTAACCAACATTTTAACATATGAGGTGATATTTTTACTTCAAAAATTCTTTTTAATTTATTTTATAATCGTTGACAAATAACTTTGACCAAAAAAAAAAAAATGGAGCCAACTTGGATTAGATTGACATCTAGACAATAGTTAAATTGTGTGTGTATATATATCACATAACTGTGACTAAAATTTCATATCATTGCTCACATGGGTATCTAATATTATCACATCCATTGTGGAAAGAAAGTTACGGTATTTTAGGAGTATCTAAAATTTGATACTTGTTAATTAAGAATTTACATGTATTTAAGAATCCTAATATAACAATAAATTAGGTCTCATAAATCCACATGTCAGTTTTTAATATTATCAATAATACAGAATATACTAGATACTAGAATTTTGTTTCCATTTTGGATGATGTGATACCATCCACAATAAGATAACGTAAACCAACATTAATTAATTCACTCAAAGATTGGCAATTAAAATTCTGATTAAATGGGCATAAATGAGCGCCACATGAAAATAACCATTAAGACCCCCCCGGCCCCCACCTCACCCCCAATAAATAATAAATAAAGGAAAGTAAAGTAAAGAATAATAATGAATAATAAATAGTAGGAACAAAAAAATCTTCCGATCTCAAGAAACTTAGAAATCCTCCTCTATCTATGCATAAAATTGATTAACCATCGCTTCCATTTTATCGAGTCATCATTATCGGTTCTATGAAGAGAAGGGCTCGATTTGAACCCGTCACCTTAGTTTGTCCTAAGACATGGGCAACGCAATCAAAATCAAGCAACCTAAACAAAAGAGATCGAAAAAGAAAAAAGTGACACCTTTAAGTCGAGGCGTTTTTCCCATCCAAAAGGAGCGTGAAAGTCCAGGTCCAACTCCTTCGATTCAAGGTTACAACACCTACTAAGCAAGTCTCTTGTAACCGGAGCTGTTGATTTTTCAGATGATGGTGATGATGACGACGATGATGGCGATGTCGACTCACCACCTTTTGTCACTCCCATCAAACAGCTGATATCCTCAGCCATATTTCTTGGACGTGCAGAAATCAAATCATTTTCTTCATATGGGGAACCCAAAATCTTATTTGTAATACAGAGAGAAAGAGAGAGCGGAATGAAAAATGGAAGGACTTACATTAAATACAGTTTGCTCTTTGTATGAAGGTGATGATAATTAATGCATATTAGTAAATAATTATTTAAAATCATTATGAACCATTTATTGCTATTTAATTTTGATATCCCACATATAAAATATTTTTATAGAGTGCTCCTCCGTCTCACAAAAATAGTTCAGTATACTATTCTCATTTGTCTAAAAAAAGATAGTCTATGCTTATGAGTACTGATCTAGAGACATCAGATGTACGTATTCTCTTCTATTAATTCATATGACCCTACTTGTGAGTTCATAAAACTAGTGAGGGGGAATGTGCCATATATATATATATATGCTCATAATTAATATATACTATTACATCACATCAACTACTTATATACATTAAAAGTATTTTTAAAAAATTAATGAGAGATTAAGGTATATATATAAAATTTGATATAAAATTAATATATACTATTACATCACATCAACTACTTATAGAAACATACATATAAAATTTGATATTTCCACTATATTAATTAATTAACTATCATTTCTTAATTTGTATGACTATCTTTGTGAGAGGACATAAATAGATTGGATACTGATGTTCAATTTAGTTGACACTTTTACAATAAGAGATGGATTGATGACCGTAACTTTATGGACATAATCATCTATTCAATATTCAATAAGAGTGGTGAACGGCCTCTAGTATTCTCCCGTTTAAATAATAAGCATTACATCATTTTTAAAATTCCCATCTTTTTTTTAAAGGTTTAAAATAGGGTTGGCAAAATGGCTAGGAAGCCGAGTTCGGCTCACCGAGATGAAAATGCTTTTGCACCTGAGCTCGTGCTCGCCCTTTTGCGAGCCAAGCCTGAGCCAGCTCGCGAGCAGAGCCGCTGGCCACAAGCTTGTTCGGGCTCATGATCACCTCCCAACGTGCAGTCTCATCTCATCAGCCTTTTTTGCCAACCCTAGTTTAAAACTCCCATCTTAATGACAAAGAAAAATGCGTTTAGCTTATTTTCTTTGTGTTTAATGGTTGTTTAGAAATCAAATTTAGTTTATAAATTGTCACATGAGATCATCTGGTAAAACGGCCCCATTTTTAATTAAAAAGGACTATTTTTTTTCCTTTTTCAAAAATTAGTCTAATAAAATGATGTGGTGTTTACAATTTATAAATTAACCACTTTATATATTATAATCTCTTACTTTCACGAGTGATTTTTTCTTTTTAAAAGACGAGGAATTAACATCCATTTATCCTTGGATGTACCATTTCTTGAATTAGTTTCACCTTCACTTCACTCAAAAACATCTATAAGAATTACTTTCACATTGTCTAATCATTTAAATTCGATATGCTGTCATTAGGACGATGGTCATTATTGGTGGCAATAAAAACCATTATTTCCCACATTTCATTTAACTTGTTATTTAATGTCATTGTATCCACACATAAGATGATTATTATAACCAGTAGTAATTATTAATGAGTAACATCAAACTAGATGGAAATTAAACACCCAAAGTATGAATGAATATCAAACTATATGGAAATTAAACAACCGTTTGGGTTTTCTTGAATAGGGTCATAATGACTAATGGTATTGAAAATAATTGCATCAATGTGTTTGTGATTTATTTATTATTATTCTCAAAATGTCATGGATCACTCACCAATTTGTTTTCGCTATTAATGACTACCGGACTTTAGTTGAGTGCTTTAATTGGTTGGTATTGGATACCAGTAATTGGAACCATTTTGTAGCTGAATGGTACTACAATTTAAGGAGGTGTTGCTTTCCTGCAAACTTTAAATGTTTCACAATTTGTTGGTATTAAATTATTTATGGTATGTTTTCTTTCATGTTTTCACGATGTATACACACATGCAAGGAGGAAATAGGAGAGAAAACTAGAGTAGGAATGTGTGCAGTTCGAACTCAGGTCTACTGTCTGGAAATTTTAGTATCCAACTAATGCAGCGCGTTAATTTGAACCACTATTTTTCATATTTTAAAAATATTTATTTCACTAAAAAGGGAAATATTGAAATTCGAAGAGACATTTTGGAAAGAAGATTCAAAATGATATTTATCCTAGTCTCAAAGATGATTTTTGGACAATTAAAGCAAGTTAGAACACTCAAACAATATTTTAGATCTCCATCTAAATTATCTTCGCATAGTTCATTCTTAAGTCTTGACCAAGTCGGAGTTGGGGAGCTCCACCATGATTAGAGGCGAACCTTAAGGGTGTGCAGGTTGTGCGATCGCATAGGACCTCAACATTTTAAGGCACCAACACCTTTTTTGTTATGTGTGTAATGTTAAGTTTTTTGAAAAAAATTTTAAAGTTTCAGTTGTTAAAAAATTTAAACATTATGGGGACAATATTTTTCAAAAAGATTTTACGAAAATTATTGAGTTAATAATTAAAATCTATTTTATTACTTAATATAATAATGTTTTTAATGTTAAGTATTAATGTTAAGTACTCTATATTATACTCGAGACTGATTTATTTTATTCTAATATAATCCTTTGTTAAACGAAACGAGCATCATTTTATATTATCGTACAAATTGCAGAGCCAAACCTTGTGAAATCTCTTTTTTTCAATTTGTTTATTATTATTTTTAATTTTTTTGGGTAATAAAGGATGTGATAGGTAGATCTTTAAGGGGGGAAGACGGCGCGGGTAATTAGCAGTGTTTCAACTTTGATGAATTGGTGAAAGTTTCATGACAGATTTGACACAGCTAAACTTTATCATAAAGAAAATGACGGTAAAAAATATGGGTGCGTAAATAAATGTTTTGTGATTCATTTACAAAATTATTAAGGTGCATAAACCTTCTTTATTTTTTGGGGAAAATTAGGTGGACACAATCTGACAACGTCACAAGTCACATATCTACTATTGGTCACAACCCCCTTAGCCAGTAACCGGTTAGTTACAATTCAACTTTTGCTAGTCATAACTCGTCTCCGGTGAGTCACAGATACACACTGAAGAGTTACAGTCACACTTCGACGAGTCACAGTGACATCTCTGGCGACTCACAATGACAACTTCAACAAATCACAAATCGCCGGTCACATCATCGCTACCGCATTGCCACAATTGCTACTAGAGTCATTTCGACAAGTCACAAATTGTCGCACTAATTTCACAAGCACAAATTTGAGAAAAAATCAATAAAATAAAAAATACAAATTTCAAACCTACTTTGAAGCCCCAAAATTTGAACTATATCTAAAAAAAAACCTAGTTAAATATGAATATCATATCAAAAAATGAATTTGTAAATCGATATAATATTCAGATTGTCTGGCAAAATAAATTTTGAATAAAAATCCCCAAAATCAAAATCAAAGAAGAACCTTATACTGTCGCACAATATACAGCGGGATGTGATTGTTTCAGCGAGGTCATGGTGACAGTGTTGTGTGGCCCAGGTGGGCTCAGATGGGGGGTGAAGATCTGCTATCCCACAAGGTTTTTCCCTTTGCTGTCCCTCCAATAATAATTTAACACGTCAGTAAATTTTACACCTAAGCAAAATTTTTCATATACCAACCCAAACAAGCCTTTCGTAGACCCAACCAACCCTATCTACCCCACATCAACGATCCCCTACCTCACCAGTCCGTCAATTAGAAGCAAAACGGCGACTATCACCTATGAATCCACCTCTCTTTCTATTGTCATTGTCTTCTCCATACTTATTGCCGTAGGCATCACCCAACTGCAGTCACCGACAAGCAAGGAATTCAGATCGGGGATAAGATAAATACAATCTGACTTTTTTAAATTTAAACCCGATCTGATTTAAAAATCAAATTAGGTACTCAACCCTCATCCATGGTTGTTGGAAAAACCATAGCGAAAAATCTACTTTTTAACATATGATTTCCATCTGGCAAAAGCTTATAGAGGGATAATGAATTTGTAAAGGTTGATCTAGTGTGGTAATTTTCTTTGGGATTGAAAGAACTGCATGGATGGGTCTATGGCGGTGGCTTCGGCGGTGGCGCCAGAGGGAATGGAAGTGGAGGTTGTGTTCCATGTTTTGGTTTGGGGTGGTTAGTGTGTTTCGAAGATGTGTTTGGGATGAAATATTAAAAGTTGCTTAGGTGTAAAACTAGTGCTACGTGTAAAATTTTCATTCATGGGACAGTTATTGGGACAGGAATTTGAGACAGCAGATCGAAGCCCTCGCGTAGGAGGTGTTGGAGCAGGGGATACCTATGATTTCGAAAAATACATTTCATTACTTGATTTTTACAATTGGGTCCTTAAAGAATCTGATTTGCCTAACTAAACCTTTTAAAATAATTCTTTGATTCGATAGTATATTTTTATTATATATGACTATCTCATATCACATCTTTGAGAGAAAGTTTGTGTAACTAACTTTTTTCCAATGGCGGAGCCAGAAATTATTAGAGGACTGGGCCAGAATGGTGAACCGTATATTATGCACAACTAAATTACCTTTATATATAATTTTTTTTAAAAACAAACTAAAGAAGAAAAATTTCCAATTTGGGGGGCCGGGGCCCGGCATGGCCCTCCTTTAGCTCCGTCAGTGCTTGTTTCCCTAGTAAATATTTGTGTTGGGTCTACCACTAGGCTCCCTATGTTGGCCCAAATCCCCTTTTTTTCTTACCTTATATTATAAATATTTGAAAGAAAAAGGTTAATACGCAAATTAGTCTATTAATTTACATTTTGCTGTAGCTATCTAGCTATTTGATAAAGTACATTAATTTACATTTTGGCGGCAAACCTCAATATTTAGTACAGACTTCACCCCAATACTTGATTGAACCATCAAGCGGCAACCATTGCGAAAAAACCGTAATATCTCAATTTCAATATTGAATCTTTGAAGGAATTAGAACAAAACTAATAAATACTCGTGCGTTGTACGGAATGCACAAAAGAAACAAAATTTCAAAAAAATCTATTCATTGGACGCGGGTGAGAATTTGGAGAACCCAACTCAGGTTGAGTCGAGTTTCGAGTTGAATGGGTGTAACCCGCTAAACCTGTTGAACCCGACCCGGGAGCCCCAAGTCTGGTTTGACCTGAGTTTCCCTCCCAGGTTCACCCGATTTGTTTTTTCCTCCATTCCCCCTAGAAAAATGTGTTTGATTCTTTGCTACTTTCCTATTGAGTTTTGATAATTTCAGTTTTATTTTCACACATTCACAGAAAGGCTCACTAACTCACTGCACACACTCTCAAGAACCCTAAACCCCAAAATTCCACAGCTCCACCTCCACTGTTGATTCGCTGCTAGTGCTGCCAGTCTGCCTCTACCGCACTGTTGCTCAGCCTGCTCCTACCACACTGCTTGGATTACTGCTGCCGCCCTTGCTGCTGCTAGATTCCACAGCCCATATCACCAGTAAGTGGTTGCATTTATCCTTTTTTCCCCCTCGATTTTTGTTGCTTAAATTTATAAAATAAAATGTATGTGAAAAGGTTTAGCTTTGGCATGAACTTCTATGAACTTCAAAGTGGAATATCTAAGATCAAACAAATATGACTAGATTTCTTCACTGTGGCGTCTCTGGTGCTTAAGTACAGAGGATGAATCTACATTCTCCAGGTAGGGTCGCAGGGAAGACTTCTTTAATTTTTTTCTTTTTTTTTTCATATTAGGCCTAGTTGCGTTTTGGGGTAGTACAGGGCCGGCCCAAACCAAGAACCCGAGTCAACAGTTTGAGTTGGATCGGCTAGGTTCCAAATATTGAAACCTGATTTTCTATCGGGTTAGGTTTGGGTGGGAAGCAAACTCGACCCATCCGACCCGATGCCCTAGCATTCATCGGCCAACGAATACAATGCACCGACCTAAATTGAAATCCATATGACCAAGTCTGAAAAACCATACAATGAGCAACACAAACCCAAAACCATTGACCCAAAACCGGTAGCCATATAACCCCATCTCTACACCCACAACCACTTAGAACTCCTCTATTTTGACATAAACCCACACATATACGCAATCTCAATGAAGGATGATGAAACACAGGTGAAAAAACAGCTCAATTTCTAGAAAGCAAGCAGTCATCTACCTTAAGAAGTCACTGTAACAGAGCAATTCACTTGAAATTTCCAAGAATAGTGTCACAGCCTTTCAAATTTTCCGATCCCCTTTTTCTCTCTGAATGACTGGTGCCACGCTAGGTTCATCTTGCAGCTGATGCCACTGCCATCTCAGAAAATAATAAAATATTGATATATTTAATAGATCTGCCAATTGAACCAAATTCCGGCAGCATGTAATGGCGATCGACGGGTAGCATAGACCAACGGCGAGAATGGCAAAGAAGCCCTCGAGAAGATAAGTGCAATTCAAACTTATATAAATATCAATTTTTTCTTCTGACAGTAAAATACTTCAAGAAACAAAATTATCCCATTTCAATTTTTTCTTATTTATTAATTATCTCATTTTTTCTTCAACGACCAAATTAATTAATATCTAAATCTGAACAAAGTATAAAAAACTACCATCGGTTCTGGTTGGGACATTAAATTCAACAAATGAAAAAGCTGCAAAAATATGAAATTAACACTTCATAATAGGTTGGATTTCAAAAGCAATAATTTCCGGTGCACAAAATAAATTTCATCTGAATACGCTTTATTATTGCACAAAAGCAGTGATTGATGTTTGATAATTTGCTGATAAATGACACAATTTATTAATCTATATGCAAGATAATGAAATGTGAGTGAGCATGATATCAAGGACAGCAGTGATAGAGAAATGTAGTAAGCAAACTTTGCCCTTAATCTTTACTATAAAAGTGATAAAGAAATCCAACCATAAAGAAATGATACATGAAAATTAAAGAAATAATACTTGAGAATGGATAAAAAATTCTAGAAAATATAATTTCGAAATATCCAGCCTTAAAGAAGTGATCCTTGAGAATAAAAAAACAAATGACACTGGAGAATGTCTGTTTAAGGCTAGAATTAAAAAAATGGTAGTTGACAATGAATTTTTTTTTTCAAAAATTCAACACAACAAAATTAGGTACATAAGTGTTACAAACTTAAAGATGTGTATAGTACCGCAAGTGCACGGGTGGTATCAAGTAATACAATGAACAAAGAGTCCAGTTGTCGATCCCATGAGAAGTTGCTACTTGATATTACTCTAGCTAAATTAGTTGGCTTAACAAAATAAACACACACAATTTAAATGGAATTTTGATTTGAAAATATGAAAGTAAGCACATAGAAGAAAGGAACTTAAATAAAATGGATGCAAATGGAGTTGTGTGACTATAAAGATGTGGTGGTTGGGATTCTTAGTTTCACTTAACCTTACTTAATTAGCAAACCAACAAGCTAACGAGCAAGTTACTTATTCATAATGTTAGACTCGAATTTCCTATTCTAGCTCATTACCTCTCTCGAATGTCAAATTAGCCCTAATTAATTAGATCAACCTACTATATCTCTATGTTGATTGAAATCCAACTAATTGCATTAAGTGTTTATAAAAATGTCTCAATGAGTCTCCTAGGACTAGGAGTATATTTCTATCTCCTACAAGAACCTAGGGTGATTGTTACTTGGTCTAATATGTATATTCCTTTTTCAAAAATTATACAAATTACTCAACACATAATTTATTGGTCAAGTAAATGAAGAGCATTAAATGTCATAACAACCATGCATAAGAACAAACAACAAAGCAAGAAAAACGTGCCTTGATATTAATTAAGCTTGGTTAAGCTACACCAAAAATCTCAACAAAAAAATGTTTAGCTCATTACAAAAAGGGGACAAAGTAGAGAGTTAATGAAATACATTGCAAATGAGAAAAATAAAGAGGAAATACAAGTATAAGAATGTAATCCTTCCCTTAGATGGATTCTTAACCCTTGGAAGCAAAAGCTTGTAATTCTTCTCAAAATTTCTCTTCTTCTTCCTTCTCTCTTTTACTTTGCCCTAACCTTTGCCTCCAAGAACAACTCCAAGAACAACCCCTAGGATGGATGAAAAGTTAGTCTTTTATATAGGAGAACACGTTTTTATAATTACAAGACACCAAGCTCTCCAAATTTGCACAAAAGGGGCTCAAAAAAATCGAAATTGGGTATTTCCAGGTAGCCCGCGGTAGGCCCCAGAATGCGTTCCGCGGCCTATCCGCGAGCAGCAGAAAAAACCACTCGGCCGCGGGTAGGCCAACTTTTAGATTTGCTCATTTTGGTCCCCAGCTTCACTTTTTCTTGCACCTTTAGTCCTTTTCACTCAATTCTTTTCCATTGAGTCTAGAAACTTTAAAAGCTATTCTAAATGGTCCTTAAACTTCAAAATGACTCCAAATGTGGTCTTTCAAGTTTTCCAAGCATGCAAACAAGTCCTCGTACTTTAAATTATTTTGTAAAATTAGTCATTTTGCTCTTCTTTTGCTTTCTTTCCTTCCAATTGATGATTTTGACCTACAAAGATGAAATTTAAATAATTGTGAGTAGAAATCCACTCAAATGATTAATAATTTATTCATTTAAAGGCTTAAATAAGTGTGTAAATACACACTTATCAATAAGCGTAAAGAGTAAAATATATAAATAAAAAAAAAGGCTTTTGGGTTTTGGCTAGCCAACCTTCATTTCTTGCAATATCTCTATGATGCTTGTTTGAAATCACAGTTGAGGACAACAGCTTCCTCAGTTTGATGATGTTAAATCTAATTCCTTGCTGGTGTTTGATCTCAGTGCTTTACTTTTCAATCAATTGCCGTGTATATTTACAAATGCTCAATGTGTTAGTGTTGATTATGCTTGATTATGCTTTTTGCTCATAAGAAACTAAAAGGCTCTATAGATACTTTGCCCTTTTTAATGAGATACTGATATGATTTTTCGGAAACAGAAAGGCTGTGATTAAGTTGTACAATACCCAACATATATGACTAGGTTTAACAGGAAACTTAATAGACAGTCATTGGGAATGTAGTATAAAAATAGTTTACAGATTAAGGATTAACCTGAATAATGACCTTACATCTTTATCGAAAATATGATTCTGTCTTTAATGGAAAGCCAAAGATATGATTTAAAAAAGATATCAAATATGAATTAAGCGCTACATTCAGCCTCTGAATGAGTGTCAAGAAATATTAGTTGGAATTTGATTGTCAATATTTCATTACATTAATTTATGACATGTATCTAACCATAATCAGTGTATGAACTTTGAATATGTTGATATTTCATTTGGAATTGATCTTTGAAGATTTTTTCTATTAAATTGTTAATGAAATAAAATAAATTTCTTCTAGTATTAAAGTACCACTGATTTTATGGCAGAGTAAAATGTGTAATATTTCTTTTCTCAAGTCGGAAAATGAATTGTGGGACTTTTTTTGCTTATGGAAATGCATTCTATTTCCTTATTTTATCAATATGTTACAGAGATCTTAGCTTGGTTAATATCACCAAAAAACACCACTACAAATACATTGACCAAAAAAAAAAAAACAGAAAATAGGTTAAAAAAGAAAAAAAAAGGACAGATACAAACATGACTCACCAATTAGCTCGATTTCGTTTATTGCGTCTGAATCCATCAATTGATTAAAAGGTTCGAAAACAAATATGTATCGAGGAAATGCAGCGTTATGATTTTCTGCAACATGAATCTTATTGATAAAACTTATCTTATACTTATGTGTGGAGGCCTTATAATTGCTAAAGTTTGCTGCCACTACAAAGTATTTAATCACATATTCCCTTCTCTCTTTCAAAACATTTTTGAATTTATGCATCAATTCTTTGCCTATACTACCATGGATTCGATAGCCCTTCACCAGTTTAATAAGACAAAATGTAGACAATATTACACACTGAAATATACAGTAATATTAAAGCAAAAAATAGAAAAAAAAGTCAGACACTTCACACGTCACTGTCGTGACAAATGAATTCCAACCCAATTTCTTCTTTACCCGTGTTCACCCTGCGCACATACAGTCCGATGATACGTACCATGCTCATTAACAGCCGCTTCAAGTGAATGATGTCCTTAATTTAAGTCCAAGCCGGCGGCATTTATTCAGCTGATGTCTAGAGGAATTACCGAGGTAAAAATGAACGTGCAAGTGTATATGTAGGCAAATAAAGGGTGAAAAACGAAGCCAATATGTAAGGTTTCTATATTTTACTTTCAAATACCTAATACAAATATAAATGTTCAAACATTAGTGAGTAATGGACGCGGAAACCAAAGAGTCACCGATGGAGACACAAAGGTATGCTGATGTATTAAATTTCCCAGACCAACTAAAAAAAAAAGCATATAAAAGAAACCTAATCATAAGGTCACAGGCCAATGCAATCTCCTCATTTCAGCCACTAATATTAAAGGAGAAAAAAACGAAAAAAATGGCAAGAAAAAATTTCCCGCCAAAATAGATTAAGGGGCTATTCCTTTATATCATTGGCGGAGGCAGAGGAGGGCTATATTGGGCTGCAGCCCACCGTTGTCACAACCCATACCCAAGTAGAGGTAAAGAAAAAAAAAGTTTTAAGCTTTGGCCAGGTTGGATTTGTGTTGGGCTCAGGGTAAAGTTTATTGGGCTCGGGGTAAGGAAAACCCAAAAGGCAAAAGGCCAAACTCAATAATAATGTTTTAATAATCCCATCTCAATTATTATACCTGATTCCCCAACCCATTAATTATTCATTCTCAATTGTCAATTGTGAACATGGTTTTTGGCCTCTTGTTTCCCCTAAAATTGCAATCTTGCCAATTTAATTTTGTAATTAGGGAAAAAATCTCCAAATCCAATTCGAACTACAGCCAAGATTTCCAATCAGCAAAGTAAAGTCACTTTTCACCCTCTGTCTATTCCTTGTGGCAGTGAACACTTGAGTTCGTTTACTAGTACGCGGCATCGCGGCGGCACTTGAGTCTCGACAGTCTTTCACTTTTCCTCAGAGCACTTATGAGGCTGTGAACTTCTAAGAATTCTTGATTCTTCCCTTTTTTTAACACTGTTTCTTTCAAATTTTTTGGATTTAGTTTTCGTTTTTATTTGCTTAGACTTGTGCAAGTGAATCTGTGAATGTTTTGCTTAGAAGAAACTTACTTTGTAATTAAAGGAAGAAACTAATTTAGGATAAGTTTTAGTCTTTTAATTTTAGACTTTGCAAGTGACATTTTTACTGAAGAAACTGAAAATTTATATCACTATCAATATGAAACCCAAAAAAAAAAAAAAAAGGAGTTAAGATGTTGAATAACTCGTTAACTCTGGCAAATGGTTTTGTTTGGGAAGATATGTTAAAAGGTATTTTATTTGTAATTTGCTATTATGTTTTTGAGTAATATTGTAGATATGAACTACTAATTGGATTTGTTAGCTAAAAAAATTGGCAAGTAATGTAGCTCCTCATTTGAACAATATAATATGATGCAAGTTACGAAATGAAGCTATAGAATATAACTAAAAGTAGTAAAATCCTCCTATGAATAGATTACAACATGGATTAATGTATTCAATCAATCTTGTTAATGGATTCAATCTTGATTGTATAGATGTCATTATGGATACACAACAACCTCCTAGAAAGAAATGAAAAATATATTGCATTCTTTATTGAAAGAGAGTTTATTAGCAAAATAAATATAGATTCTCTTATTAAAAAATTTGCTAAAATAAAAAATCGTCGTGTTCAACTTACTTTTTGGTTTAGCGCAAACGTTTAGTGTACTAAATTTTAAGTCGTTGAATGCTTTTTGTAATGCACTTGGCTTTGTGTAATTTTTCGAAAAATTATTATTTGTATAAATGACTTTTTCGAGTTCTTGATCCGGCTCCCCCCTTTTTTATTGGCTGGCTACGCCATTGCTCTATATATATATATATGTGTGTGTGTGTGTATATATATATATATATATATGTCATTCCATGAAAAGGAAGATATAGGCCAAAGCATAGGCATTCTACTCGCGTTGCGTTTCTAGGATAAACTTGAGTTGGAATGTTATAATATGTCTTTCAACCATGCATTATATTTCTGCCATTTAGTATATATTTGATAGAAAAATATTGGATGATGAAACATGCAAATGGCTAACAATGCATAAACCAATAATGTACTCAAAATCCTGTAAATTACATACTCCATCCTCACAAAAAGATTAAGAAACGATAGTTAATATAGTTGAAATATTAAATTTTACTTTATTTTTCCACATATACCTTTATCTCATTACTTGTTTAAAATACTCTCAATGCATAGGTGGTTGAATAACAATAATTAATACATACTCAATATGGTAAGTAGACTATCGTTTTGGGATGGACAAAAATGAAATAGTAAACTATCTTTTTCTAACGGAGGTAGTAAATTTTTTTTCTTTTGATATAATGAGGATTTTTTTTTCTTTTGATATAATGAGGACTTTGGGGAAGAATATGTGTGGTTTTGAACTCATGACTTCGTACTTGGAACGTGAGACCTTAACCACTACATTACTTATTCTAACCATAAGTGCATAATCTCAATTACTTCACTAATATAGACAATTAAATTAAATTAAATAAGCTTAAATTTAATAGAGTCGTGTAATATTCTCTTTAAAAGAAAACTTTTGAAGGTCCATCGATTAAAGCATTTAATAATTGACGTCGGATTAAAATCTATGCTCATAAAATTTATCTAGAAATTGGATCTGTATTATACTGTCGTAATATATATCACATCATATAGTATTAAAAGGCGAGGCTGAATCCCACTCCCAGGTTCGCCTTTTATGCCTCGACATGTTTCATGCCTCAAGACACTGGTTTGAGACACTTTATGCTGAGATTTGCACTTTCGACATTGAGGCATATGCCTTTGAGACATCGCCTCTTGACATGCATAGGTGGCGTAATTAAGCCTCTAACTTTAGCTAAAATTTAATTGAGAAATCCCTTTTTTTTTTTGCCGGGGGCGGGGGGGGGGGAGCAATTTAGAGTTTTGACAAAGAAAGCCAATATTAGTTGCTGAAATTTTGCTATACTTAAGATTTATGGTGGATTTTTTTGGTCCTTTAATAAGACTAATCTTTTTATTTGCTCATTTTTAATTTTTTCCCTCTCAGCGTTTCAATTATTGATATTTATAGTAATGGTTACCGTCTCCTGGGGGAATGTTAATTTAATACAAATTCTTGATAATTATTATGACGCTTAACAATTAGGCTTCAAGTGCCACGAGATCGGAAGAGCGCACTTACCATCCTAGTTAATTACAAAAATAGTAAAACCACTAGATTCATTCACAATAGCAATGTGCTATGATGTGTATACTAGATTTTGATAGGTTTATTTTGTTTAGCTTGAAATAAATTACTTTAAATTTTTTACAATATTTTGAATATTGTTGTTTCGTTCATTGGGATGTGTAGATTGATTGGCTAATATGTTTCTAATGCCACTAGTGGAGTTTGATGCAATAGCATACTAATCGATTAGTGTTTGCAAAATACCGTTTTCGTTGAAAATAACATGTGATATTTTATATACTAAAATTTGACCAATTTATTTATTTTTCTGTTCAAATAAATTTGATATTGTTTCATCATGTTTTGTAGCCTTTTGTTAAATGTGTTAGGAGGCTTACGTCTCAAAACTTACAACTCGCATTAACAATGAGTAGCGCCTCAAGACATGTTTCGCCCTTAATACACACATATGCATATATTTATTTATTTATAGAGTGTTTGATTACTATTATTTTTTATTTAAAACTAATGCGACGATGTTACGCAGCCTGTGCGGGCTCTATGGAGAAATCTGTGATTTGAAGCACTAGAGTAGGGAACTTTCACATTGCAATTTTGTTATTACCTTAATAAAAGGTAGATTTAAAATAAAAAAACAGTTTTTTTTTGTTATTTTGTTCCGTATTTAAACAGGTTTTTATTTTATGTAGGAAGTATATGTTCAAAAGAGCAATGCTATTTATCTAGATTGGAGACTGGTCTTCAGTGTAGTTGATATTACTATATTAGAAGATAAGTTGATATACATAAAGAATCATTATTTATTCAATGACCAATAAGGAGATAACAACTAGACTATAAGCAGTCTCCAGTCTAGATAAATAGCATTATTCTATTCTTAGAAGGTCTTGATTTTCACAATTTCAAAAAATTCATGATTTTCATGGTTATTCTGTGAACCTAAATATGACTCCATAATATATAGCTAACTTCTAATTACGAGAAGTCAAGTAAAAAATATATATGTGATTTCATACATGTGGCTGTTTGTAATTAATAGTTGAACTTACTTATAAAACCCTGTTTAGCTCTATAGAAAATGAATGGTTTTCGGGTTCGTATATAGTAGAGCATAAAATGACTGTCGTCCATTGTTAATGTTAGTAAAAAATTTGGTGGTGTTTTCTAGTGTAACAGATTGAGTTTCGAGTTAGGAGTCAGACTTTTAATTAAAAGCCGCCAACTCACCTAATTCTGTATCGCAAATATGGTAATCTTTTGTGTTTTTATTCAGAATTAACATATTAGAGAAGAGACATTTTCATAGTCTATTTGACTTTGAAGTATAAAAGAAATAAGTCACTGGGTTTTTGTATATTTTACCCTCGTAAAATTGTAGACCCGAAGACTAGGCGTTGAATTCTGAAAATAATTGAAGATTTTAATTTTTTTAGTTTCAAGAACGAAATTCGCTGGAGCTGGCTGCTGGAACGACCGCATTTAGTTCCCCCGTGATGAATAAAGCTGGCCAGTCATGCAGCGGAAGCGAGAAAAAGAAAACCTACTCACAAAGTGCTCTCGTTGAGAGTCGAACTCAAGACCTCCCGCTTACTAAACGGGTGCTCTAACCAACTGAGCTAAGAGAGCTAATTGTCGGTATGTAATTACGATATAGTACATTAGCAAAAGCTTCCATGAAATTCAAGATTATTGTGGTCCGGTTTCCATTGATGACATTTTGAAATGAGGAGGTCTTCCATCCGTCCAACCACATAAAAATTGCATTTTAGGACTTGGAATAATGAAGCTATGTTCGAGAAAGAACAAGGGCAATACAAACTGAAACAAGATAGAGTTTGAACGGTCCAATTCATCATGAGAAAAAAAACCTCAAGGATTAAAGATATCAAATGAAACAACTAGAATATACAGTATTAGAACATGAAAAAACTTCATGAAAGACAGTAATCCAATAACTTTTCTCTCTTGTAAAAATAAAGTGCGCACAACAGTATATTGTTATCCAAATATTCTGATCATTCTCATTCAAGAGCAGAGCCAACACTCAACATCATAGTATGTCCAAAATCTAGCTCAATACTAATTTGTGTAATGACTTCATTACACCAGGCTCGTGGAAAAAGATTCGTAACATCTATCAATAGCCATTTAACTTCCGACGAGTAATCTTCAATCTTAAATGGCGCCAAAGTTCTGTAATAAAAAGTCTTTGGCAAGGAGTTAGGTTATAATCTGGATTATAACTGTGACATGACATCATTTTATTAGTTATTTTTATAAAAATTTAACAATTGCTGCTTGACTTACTTTTTCATTTTTTGAAAAAAATGAAACCAATAAAATGATATCTTGTAGTAGATTGTAATCTAAATTATAATCTGACTCAGTTGCCAAACACTCAAGTATATATCCACTAGCTAACCCTTGCCTCAAAGGGCGATTCTACCTATCTTCAAAAACTAGGATAAAGAGAGGCTCGCCTGGATACTTTGTCATTGCCAAACGATGCCAATCTTGATGTCTTTGCTTGCATTTTTTACATGAGAGTTTGCATTTTGTTCCTTGACGAGTTTCATTTAATTTCATCACATTTCTAGACCTTAATCATGCAAAATAAAGCTTCAGACATATTCAAATGCAGAAGAGTACTCTGGCATAAAGATGACTTTTATATATTATAAATATAAAATCAGTATGTAAATAATATTTACTTTCACCAACAGAATTTCTGTTCCAAAATTTTGTGGATGTATGGGATATGAATATTTTTGTTTTTTTTTTTCATTTTTAAAATTAATTTAACTTTTTTTTAATTACAAGGGGAATGAAAGGGAGGGGTACATTGCATGAGATTCGAACTCAGATGGTTCCGGCAAGGGGTTTGCTTATTTATTTTTTTGGTTGATACTTCTTGGTTGTTGAAGACCCAATTTTCTATTAGTACTTTTTATAACCATTTTTTACCACAATAGATTTTTTCTGACGTGAAACTCTGAGTTGTATAAATTTTTAACATAAAATTAAATTTATGTTATTTATTACTTTAGTTTGGTATTTTTTGATTAATTATATTTATTCAATTTAGACCTACTGCTAAACAAATAAAAACATTGTCAAACATCAATAATAGTCAAAAGAAAATAAATAATAGTAATGCTACGACGCCAACTTACGTGTCAAGCAACTAATGGAACAGTTTGAATGTGACTCATGGTGTGCTGAAGTGATTAATTAATCATGTAATCGCACTTGTATGTTACCTAGCCTGGAATTGAACACTATATGGCAAAACATTTGTTATGCAATCACGGGTAACTTATCTTTCTCTTAATGGTACGTCATCGTTTGTTATAAAATAAGTGGGTTCATTTTGGATAATCACTATAGTGGTGTGCCACATTAACATGTGGGCAAGACAAGCTGCTGTTATTATTACATAATAAAATTTTTGTACACCACGGTATTGCTTGTTCTTGAGAGTTTTGTATTAAATTAAAGTTAGCAAGTGAAACACTAATACCAACTACATATTTCTCCATAAAAATAAATTGCACACTTCAATAATATTACTTACATGCATCCCCACTACAAATTCTTTCAGAATACCAATTGATGAGAATCACAATAGAACAATGACAATGAAACCCCCAAAATATAAGTTCGACCCAAGAAGCAAAAACCGGTATTTTTATCAAAGACCCGAACTTCACGACTGAAGAATATAAGACGGAGATACATCTTAAACCCAATGGGATGCGGAAACAAGAACCCGTGATCGAAGTTGAACAAACAAAAGTGAAACAACCTTGAAGTTGATCAAGTTCTAAGAATAACTTTAAAGAGAAAAGGAAGAACATTCTTATATTTAATTTCAAGCATTCAATAATGAATACAAGTATTTAATAGGTCATATTTATAGTACAAGACAATTGGAAGCCAAAAGAAATGGAAAAGAAATAAGAAAGTAAGTTTAAAAATTCAAATTTCAAACCTTGCTCAGCTGCGCGCGTTCTGCGACACACATTGCGAGGGCAATGTCGAAACCGGCTGCGTTGGCAATAGAGTAATTCATTACTTGTTACGGCCTTGTTCGGCCACAACCCGGCCACATGAAAATCTGGCCAACTCTTGACTTTGGCCCCTGTTGATGGTGCAACCCCACGGCTCGCGCGTGCGGCCGCAACTGCCTTCTTCAAAATATTGCACCCAAGGTCCCTAATCTTCCACAATCGCTCCAAGTCGATCCACAATGCTTGTTTCTTGGCCATTTAGACCTCCACTCTCTATTTTCTCGAGTCTTTGGTCCATGACTTCAATTAAATAGGCCTCCTTCATTTCTTGAATGTCTGAATCAAATCAAATCCTCATTATTTCCACCATTTGAGCTCAATCCGACAATTTTTGGGCAAGCCCTCTCGGATTTCCTTCACTGTTGACCTCTTGATGGGCCCCTCAGGAACATGAACCGAGGTTTGTCTTTCTTGATTTTCACCATTCCCTCCCTCTTGAAAAGGCATCGACCTCGAATCGTTACCTATATTATGCTCACCAGGGAGATGAAGCTTGTATGTGTTCTCATTAATTTTTTTCAATGACTTGAAATGGACCATCTCCATGAGGTTGTAATTTGGAGTTCCTTTGATTAGGAAATTTGTTTTGCCTCTCAAATGCAACCATACCCAAATTGTATTTGTTTTCTTACCTTGTTTGCTTTAGATGCATAGTATTCATTCTTCTTTTGGATTTGGAGTTTCACTTTCTCATGGAGTACCAATCCAGCTTTCTTTTTCCCATCCAAACTCTCCCTTCATGAATAGACAAAGGAATTAAATCTAAAGGAGTTAAAGGATTAAAGCCATATATAATGTCAAATGGTGAAAACTCAGAGTAGAATGAACACTTCTATTATATGCAAATTCTAGAAAGGGAAAGCTCTCTTCCCGACTCTTCAATTTTTCTTAATGATAGTGTGAAGGAGTTGGGTGATTAACTACCTCAGTTTGGCCATCCATTTGAGGGTGACATGTAGTGGAAAATAAAAGCTTGGTTCCCAAATTTCCCCACAGTACCATCCAAATATGGCTAAGAAACTTGACATACCTGTCCCACACAATACTTCTAGGGACTCCATGAAGTTTATCAATTTCTTTGAAAAATAAGTCGGCTATGTGAGTAGCATCATCCGATTTGTAACATGGGTTAAAATGATCCATTTTACTAAATCTATCAACAACAACAAAATAGCATCATTTATCTTCTTAGACGTAGGGACACCCAAAATAAAATCTATGGAAATATTGGTCCAAGGTTCACTAGGTAGGGGAAAAAGTGTCTACAAGCCATGAGGTGTCAACTTAGATTTAACTTTTTTGCAAGTTATGCACCAAGTACAAATTCTTTCCACATCTCATTTTTTGCCAAAATAAACGTTCTTGTAAAATTTCTAGGTCCTCTTAACACCAAAATGCTCCATCAATCCTCCTCCATTTGCCTTTCTAACCAACAATTCACGGATTGAACAATTAGGCACACAAATTGCTTTCTCTAAACAAGAAACCTTCATACCTACAATACTTGTCATGAGCACTCTTTTCACAAGCCACAAATGCATTTGAACAATCTATATCATTCACATATAATTCCTAAATTCATTCAAAACCCAACAATTTTGCACCCAAAGAAATGAGAAGAGCATACCTTCAGGGACAAGGCATCAGCCACCACATTTTCCTTACCTTGTTTATACTTGATGACGTAAGGGAAAGTCTCCACGTACTCCATCCACTTGGCATGCCTCTTCGTCAATTTCCCTTGCCCCTTCAAGTGCTTCGAGGACTCGTGATCAATGTGGATTATAAACTCTCTTGCCAAAGGTAATGATGCCAAGTTTCCAATGCCTTCGCCAAAATATATGGTTCCTTGCCATACGTTGGGTAGTTCAACGTAGGCCCATTTACATTTAATCTCAAAAGTATTGTTAAAATTTGATAAAAACTAGTTAAACCATGTAAACTTCTTACCTCGGTGACACTTACTGGGTGGGCCAATCCTTGATGGCCTTAACCTTCTCCTCATCCACTTGGATACCTTTCGCACTAACAATGTAACTAAGAAAGACAACTATTTCTATGCAAAAATGACTCTTTTTGAGATTAGCATACAATTTTTCTCCTCTTATAAAACCATTGACACACACCTCAAGTGTTCCACATCTGAAATTTCAAAAAAGTCATCAAACTAGTTGTTTTATCTAATTTAGCCCCATAAAAAATGCCATTTAGTGATGTGACTGGACTATTTTCTAGCTAGTTCCCAATTTTCAGTGAAATGAGATGGCCAATCCATTTTTTATTAAAACCATACATTAATAAGAAGTAATATAGTAGGCGGATATTTTGATCTAAATTGTAGAGAGGACTTTGGGTATATAAGCTGTATTAACTCAGCTAGGGTTACTAAAGAGATGGGCCAGGTGAATAGAGTGGGTCAAGGGGATGAAGGGCTTGAGCTTACCTCTGATAGGAAGAGACGACCTGGACTCCAAAATGAAAAAGGAAAAGAGCAACTTTTGATCATAGACAGGTCTCTTCATGAAAATGAGCCAAAAAACTTACCATCGGTAGGTCCTGGATTCCAAGCCTGCCAAAATCAATGAAATACTTAAGTTAGAATTGTCGGGGCCTCAGCAATCCCTATGCAGTTGCTGTTCTATGTGAGATGATTAATTCTCACAGGCCGGACGTTATTTTTATTTATGAAACTCCTGTTTATTCTAATAAAATAGAAGCTCTTCGTATTAAAATAAAGTTTGAGGGAGCGTTGTCTATTGATAGAGAAGGTCGTAATGGTGGAATTGCTTCTAATCACTGAGGAGAAGGAGAAGAATTTCTTTCATGGGCTGACCCGTTTTGAGAATCAATAGAAAGAGCTTGGGTTCCAAGATAAACTTAAGAATCTGTTAGAGGTTTATGATATGGAATTAACGCATAAGCTAGGAAACTATTTGGCAGAGTTGAATAGATGGGGTGAACGAAGGTTCTGAGATGTCAAGAAGCAAATAACTAATCTAGAATGGGAACTTGAACGGGCTAGAAGTAATCCAAACAATAACTGGGGAGAACTGCTTTGCAAAAGGAGAAGTGAACCGATGAACGCTTAATGAAAGAGGAAGAATATTGGCGCGAGCTAAAACCCATTGGCTTCAAGGAGAGGATATGAACACCAAATATTTTCATGCTAAAGCATCGAATAGAAAGAGCCGCAATAGAATTTGGCAGATTAAAAATGAAGCAGGGGACTTGGTGCACAATCAGAATGATATACAGAAGGTGGTTCATGACTATTTTGCCAAACTCTTCAAGGAAGATGTGAAACGTTCAACTGATATTTTGAATGGCATGAAATGCAGAGTTAGAGAGAAAGATAACGCAAGGCTGTTGGCTCCATTCGATAAAGAGGAATTTGATTGGGTCATCAAACAAATGAATCCAGATAAATGTCTTGGGCTGGACAGTTTGAACGGGGCATTCTTCCAACAAGCTTGGCCGTATATTGGTGAGCAAGTTTTCCATTCTTATTGCATATGGATGAATATTAAGTCTCTTCTTTATAATCTGAACAAGTCCAATATTGTGTTGGTTCCAAAGTGTGACAACCCGAGTTCAATGAAGGAATTTAGGCCACTATCACTATATAATGTGTTGTATAAATTAATGGCAAAGGTTCTCGCAAACAGGTTGAACAGGTTGTTGCCAAGAATTATTTCTAAATTTTAGTTGACCTCTGTACTGGATAGGGCTATTACGGACAATGTCTTGGTGGCGTTTGAGACCCTACACTACATGAAGAAGAAGAATGAGAAAAATGGTTATGTGGTGATGAAGATAGACATTAGTAAAGCCTATGATAGGCTGAGTTGGGATTTCCTGCACAAAATTATGATTCAGCTTGGATTTAGTACGTAGTGGGTTGACTTAATCATGATGTGTAGGACAACTTTTTGGTATATAGTATTGGTGAATGGCAAAGACGTTGGCCCGACTGTACCAAAGCGGGGACTGAGACAGGGACACCCACTATCGCCTTATTTATTCCATTTACATAATTATTTACATAAATACTCATCTTATTTTTAAGCCCCCAATCATGTTGCTTTTTTATAAAACTTTCAATGTGAGAGAATCAAAAAGTTAAAGCAATAATACTAAATTTCTTTTTTAAATTGGAATTTTTTGACCAATAAACTTTTTTAAAAATCATCATTATTATATTATTTTTTAGCTATAGTTAAGAACAATTGTGTTAATATATAATGTTACCAGAATTTGTAATATTGTAAGAATTTTTTTTAAGAAAATTATTCGGATATATAATATGTTTATTGACTCTATTAAGTTATATACTATTATTATATAATATATATGCACATGGAGAATTGGTTTTTATATATCTTCTTATTTATTTAAGTGGTTTTCTTGTTAGTAAAAAGTGTGAAATGAGTTTTCTTGCTTTTATTTTAAGTCATAAGTGTTATTTATTTTTGACAATTACATTATTTTTGTAATACTTAATCCCTGTAAATGTATAATAAAGTAGAAATGATCCATCTTTTGCCGTTTGAAAAATCAAAATTGTATCATAAAATTGTTAAAATTATAAAGTAGAGATAATATTTATGGTTTCACATTTATTTTCCAATATAGGATATATATTTTAAATATTTAATAATTTTAGATTTGTTAAAATTAAAAAAAAAAGAAAAACACTTATTAACGCTTAAGCGCTGCCTAGGTGCGCTTAAGCTCGCAATGTTTGAAACTAGAGGTATACACTTTTCTGCACTTTACGTTTTTTAAAACACTGGGTGGGATAAACCCCCACTTGGATGGTTAAAATGTAACATTGATGCAGGGACAACTGAGGCAGAAGGGAGAGTTGGTTTTGATTGGGTTGTAAGGGATGGAGGAGGGGACAACTGAGGCAGAAGGGAGAGTTGGTTTTGATTGGGTTGTAAGGGATGGAGGAGGAGCTGTTAAGATATGTAGAATACAACATATAGAGGCTAGATTTCAAGCCAAAGAGGCGGAGGGCATGGATCTTCGAGAAGCTCTTAAATGGTTATCATCGTGTGGTTACTCAAATGTCATTGTGGGGCTGGATTTCAAATTGGCGGTTGATGCTTTAGATAAAGAGGATGACAATACAGAAGACTTATCATTAAGGATTGCAAGGAGCTCCTGACAGATTGTGACCAGTTTAAAGTCTAGTATGTGAATTGACGTGCCAATATGGTGGCGCATACTCTAGCTCGTCGGTCTCGAGAGTATATTAGTTTTACTACATTTACCTTTTCCTTGAGTTAGCTACATTTGCTTATTTCTTTGGATGTAAACCATGATCATTATTCTAATGAGAATTAATCTTTTATCTTAAAAAAAAAGCAATATGGTATATATGATGGTTTTAGACAGGTAATTTTATTAATTAGCGGTAAGTAATGTACCAAAGTTATTTATATCCAAAGTTCTGAAACGAGTAATTTTACAAAAAGTATACCTCAAGCCTTGAGTATATGTGCGGTTAAGCAAAATAAAGTGTGATAAAACGTAAGGCATGACGAAACATAGTGTCCAAATTCGAGCATAAGTGTCACCAGTGCGAGACTTATTCGATCTTTTTTATTTTTTAATATAAGGGGGAGATAGGAGAGGGGAAATAGGGGAAAGATCAGTGTGGCTCAAACTCAAGATCTTCTATTTAGAACATGAGAGCACAACTTATATATATATATATAATATTTTATTTATTCTTTATCACTCTTTCTTTGAAAGTCGTGTATATATATAGCTGTGAATTTTCTTTTTCTTTTTTTTTTTAATACAGGGCATATATAAATAAAAATTATGATGTAAGAAAAATTCAAACACACTTTAAAAAGATACAGATAAGTCAATTAACTTCTGCAAAATTTATCAACAATATTATTTGTCTTTATATGCGAAATTTGCAAAATAGATAGGTGTTTATAGTGTATTTATAATTTATATAGTATATTTTAAAAATTACAATTTACGCATTACATTTTATTAGTATTAACAAGAGTTAAAGACATACCTTTTATCTGAGAAATTTTGAAAAAGTTTAAAAATTACTTTTTAAGACAAAATTAGTCTTATTTGTGACTAACAAATCACACCGCATAATCATATATTTTGTTATAGATACCATTTTACATAGCATTATTTTACAATATGTTAATTTACAGCTTTAAAAGTTTCTTTTTTTCCTCGCTTTTATTATTTAATTTAATAGCATTTTTATAACTTTTTTTTTGCTATTTTTTTCAATGCTAAAGGTGCTTTCGTTTCTATAAAATAAAGTAAATTGGACAAAATGTATGGATAATGCAGATACACCATAACGAGAGGGTATTTTTCATAGATTACGTTAATTTTTCATAGATTACCTTAGTTAATATTTTGAAGAATAACCAAATCATATGTAAAAGAGCTATGTAATGTAATATATAAGGTGTGATCTGTTAATCACAAATAAGAGTAATTTTGTCTAAATAAGTAGTCTTTTATTTTTTTTAAATTTTCTTCAGTAAAATGTGTGTTTAACGTTTTATAATATACTAAATGAAACATGATGTGTAAATTGCAATAAACTAGTATGCACGGATAATGTAGATACACCATAACCAAAAGGTGTGATTTTGTTAATCGCAAATAAGTGTAATTTTGTCTAAATAAGTAGTCTTTTATTTTTCTTAAATTTTCTTCAGTAAAATGTGTGTTAAATGCTTTATAATATACTAAATGAAACATGATGTGTAAATTGCAATAAACTAGTATGCACGGGTAAAAAATAAATTTTAAAAAGTAAATTCCGATAGCAAAACTCAACGAGAAGAACATTAAACATGCATAACGTAATGAGATTATGAAAAAACTACATAGTAAACGATAAAATCACTGATCATAAATTATAAAAACTCATTACCAATTTGGTACGCTACAACGCTAAAAATCTATTTGACCTGAAAAATAAAAGAAATGAAGTCAAACAATTCCTAGCCTAATAATAAATAAATTGATACATTTGCTATCTTTGCTTATTTCAATTTGTCATCAATTTATACTACCAAAAATATAAAGAAATAGATAAATTATTTAAGAGTTATCATAGTACTACCTAAAAAAATAAAGAAATAAATATATTATTTTATGGAGAATTTTTTACGTGGGTTTCATGTACTCAAATATTTTTCACATGCATATAGTTGCATGGGACCTTTAAATGTCGATTATATATCATTAATTAATTAATGTACCAATTCTTACCCGTAGTAATTTAAGTTTTTTTTATTGCGACTTAATTTCATTCATAACTTGTCTTAGCGACTTTCTCAACCTTGTATGACACTAGGGATGTAAACGAGACACTAGGGTTCGGGTCGGCTCGCCAACATTTGGGCTCGAGCTTGGCTCAGACTTTTTTAGCCCCGAGCCGAAAAAGCCTGAGGTAAAGCCCGGCTTGACTTGATCGTGAAAATTAGGTTCGACTCGAGCTTTGGCTCGGGCTTTTTTTAAAAAAATTTTTCTTGTTTTTATTTAAATATTTTTTTCCAACCTAAGTTTGACACAGGCCAACTCAGCTCGGCCCGTTAGGCCCGTAGTTACTGGTTGGCCCGTTTGGCCCGTCGAGCCACACAGGCTGGCTCAGCTTGGGCTCGGGCCCATCTTAAACGAGCCACGGGCCAACTCAGCTCAGATCTTTTTATTGCCGAGCCATGGGTTGCCCGAGTCGACCGGCTCATTATGTATCCCTATATGACACAGTTATATGGTGATGCTGAATTTACTATATCGTCACACATGCATTTTGCATGTTCAAGTTGCCCTTATTAAAATAGAGTAAACATTGTTATATGAGATAGTTTTGATCACCCATCATACGACTGACAGGATTATCCCGCAAGACGTACACTTAGTGAGTGACAATTAGATAATTTATGTGTGGGACAACCCATATAGAATAACTCACATATGGGTTTTCTAATTATTACGTGCCAAATATATGTTTGGGGATAATCCCCTAGACATCTAACTTGAGATCAATTTTAGTTATATGACATAATAAATTGTTAAAATAAATGTATAACATATCAGTATAAATTGATTTGGCCTGAGCAATTTTTCTTTTCCTTTTTGACCTGCAGAAAAATGGGGAAAAAAGGAATTCCTGATTTGTAATTTGATTATCGCAACAGATCGGAAGAGCACACGTCTGAAATCAGACGTGAAATTTGATTAGTTGCCCATGCATTTAAATAATTAGAACATATTAGAAAAGAAAATTAAAAGCTTGACTTCGTATTTTTAGCTGAATTACCACAAAACTTAAATAAATACCATTGTTCCATAATTTGATAATGTTTTTAATCATGACTCCCTTGTGCTTCTTTAATGAAGTTCATTGTTATTGTACTTTACAGTTTACACGTTAGGCAAGAAAAAAAAGGAAAAAACGCGCTTAATAAGGAAGATTGTACTGTAAGAGTATCGTGGCTATAGATTCAACGAAAAAGGGTAGGAAAACTACGGTGTATGTAGGCACGGTAACTCTTGATTTAGATTATAATAATAGATTCTTAAATTATGGTTTGCAAATTTTAAATACGCTATATAGTGTATCTTTGTAATTTACCTTATAATATATGTGTGAAAATGTTTAACAAACTGCAAATACACTATTAAAAAGGGGTAATTATATTACTATTACGAATATTAGGGTCCATTTGTTTTCAATTATAATAACCTTAGTTATAATAGCAATTATTTTTTTCTTGACAAACACGAGATACGGTCATGGAAATGACATTGAGTTTTGAAATATATTTTTCTTTATTGCAAATAATGGGCCCTGTAACATTCATGGTGAAAAGGCAGGCCCGCTTTTATTTTTAAAAAAGGCTGGCCAGCGTAAAAAAAGATGAACACACGTCAATTCCTTATTGCTTTTTAATGAAGTAATAATTACTATTTATAATACTATATATTATAAATGATACCAAACGGACATTCTTACATCACAAATTAAAGAGTAATTTTAGGAGGACATGTTTATCTAACATGAATAAGTGACATAGATTAGTTGGCAAACATAAATTGATTGTTTATATATACGTGATGAATTTGACTGCCTACAATCATCTAATACATTTATGACAACTAAATATGTCATTTTTTCATGTCTGATAAAATTGTCTCCCAAAAATTATTCCAAATTAAATTTTTTATTTTATTTACTTAAATGTCCTCATCTAACATTACATTTATAAACCCATTTAAATATGTTTACATATGTTTCCCGCATTAAACACTTAAATACCACTGCAATCTATAATCAGAAATTTCTAAGGAATGAGGGACGGGTTCCTTATAGAGATCGGAAGAGCTCCAGTAAGATGCTGATATGTTGTATGTCAGGTGAGATGTCAGTCTGTAATTGGAGACCGGGCTTCATAGGGAACCTGTCCCTAGTTCCATAACCGGACCGAACCACAATCATATAGATTTCCTTTTTTTAATTATTTCTAATTTTTCATGCCTTTTTTAACTAATTTTTGCACTAACACACGTGTTTTATTTTACTTTTAGCATGAAATCGTGTGGATTTTATTAGCGTTAAAGTTATAAATTGGTAAATGAGTAATTTTGAAAAGATCTAGTCATAAGGTAATAGCAATTAATGTTATTGGTAAATTCAAACTAGACATGTAAATGCTGAAAGATAACATATACTAAAAAATAGGTGAAATCGAGGAAAAATAATAAATCTTATTATACAACATTTGAAGATTTAAATAGCATTATGTAACAGAAAAGGTAAAAGTATATTGAATTATTTTCTACATCATTCGAAGATGTTACTCAAGAAGTAAAATAAAATAATGTCTTATATAAATATTTGAGAAAGAAAATAAACATATTATAAACTAAACACAGAAGCTAAAAATATACCTCACTTCATTAAAAAATTAGTGTTTATGATATTATCGTCTTGGTTAAAGATTTATAGGGGAAACTTGCCGCTATTATACACACTAATTAGATGAACATAGTGGTTTTGTACATGCTCATTTCTAATACTCATAACAAAACAAAAACTCCAAAAATTAGAAAGAAAGTGAGAACATGAAAATCAAATATACTTTTAAATTAATGTTAAAACTAAATAAAGCAATACATCAAAGAGATCAAAGTACTACACTAAATGATACTTAATGCTACTGATAATTTAACAATCATATATACTAATTATATGAAACTCTTTTAAAGATTTTGATTTTCAAATAGCTAGACGGATTTGTTGCAACATAAATATCAAAGTATTTAGTTCGCATTAACATAAGAAAAATATTGAGATAACAATTTCAAATAAGAAACATCTCAATATACAATTTAGCAACATACTAACTTTAACTCTTGAATGTAAATATTAAAGTGCTTAATTACTAATAACATAAAAAGATAAGAAGGATACTGAGATGTCTTTCTATTATATTGATATATTAATGCAAACACGAAAAATCTTAATATACAATATGTGAGATTAGCAAGCTTTAACAGAGAGAGAGAGAGAGAAGAAGCTTTCGGTGTGCCTTGGCAGCAAGCTTAAAAAAAAATAAAAGAATAAAAATAATGTAGAACCTTCTGCCGTGAAGCTTAGCAAACTTTATTTAAAAAAAAAAATTAGTATTCGTTGAGCAGTAAATCAGGCCATTGCATTTTTATGTAATAGTGATAATTTCCGGCACCAGCATTTCTCGTACTTCTTATTTATTTTTTTATTTATTCATAACTAGTATTTTTCATCTGTGCAATTCACAATAATATAACTAGTAAGAGTTGAACAATAAGCTACCAACAAATGTAGATCAACATGACATAAAATTAAGCCGTTCATATTTATTATTCATATTCAATCTAATTCAAATAATTCATATTCTATTGAAATAATAATTAACCATCTCTGTTGAATAAGAAGCCCAATTCCTCGTATCTGTTTAACATAAAATTTGTAAGGTACCCAAAATCATTAATCAATAATAAAATATTAATGCAATCAGCAAATTCCAAATATCTCATTTGATTTATAAATTTTATAAAGTGCTTGATAAGACACAATATCATCCCATTCCACTCACTACAACGTACCATTTTATACATGCAAGTATTAAATCCTTAAGCTGTAAGTAATCTAATCAAACGAAATCTTCCATTAATCCAAATATTGAATAAATTATTGTTTCAATAAGTAAATGAATATTGATTTCCACTACTTATGCAAGTGTTAATTTCACAAAACAAATGACAAAATTTGGCCACAAAACCAATAATACTCAGGACCAACAGCTTCATGTAGACTGATGTTTAGTTCTTCTTCCTCATTTGAATACATTGATCCATTTTAATCTGCAATTCTTATCACGCCTCAGCAATCCTAACACCACAAAGTCACATTCATCCCAAGCTCCCAATTTCAACTAACAACCAAAAATAGGAAAGAACGAACAACAAAAGACCTGCTAATTTAGGCACTGAATTCCAACAGCTAACCCCAAATATTGTAATAAAGTTGTAGAGCTTATCATCTTTATCAGGTAACTATAGTAGTTTTCTGAACATTTGTGAAAATGGCAACTTTCATGGAGTTAAACCATATACATAAATTCCCATTAATGGCTCATGCAAAATCACTTCAAATGCCAAGTCACTGAAAATTGGGGACCTTTATATTTAACAAATAAATTCTCTTTGGATAAGTGTATTCTAAAAAATCCTATTAATCACAAAGAAATTACTAAGGATAGAAATGCATGATAAAAAAAATACCATCAAAACATGAAATCAGGAGTAGTCCTTCATCAACAATTGAACCAAATTTTTCAAAGTCAGCAGAGACAGGTACTTAGAAAGGGAAATTTACCATATCTTAAACAAAACTCAGATAGAAGATGGAAAGATACTTGAACTTTTGCACTGAAAATACTTGTATCCTCTCTTAAGCTACTAACAAAAAAGAACTCTAATCGTATTAGCACTTTCTTCATCCATGGCGCAGTATTTTGTACCCATTTTCTTAGCCTTGAGAATCTCTTTTTCCCGTTTGGCTCCCATCATTGTCCTCTTCATATCCGCTGCCCAGCGAATGAAGGCAATCTTGAAATAAAGAAATCAAATAAAAAAATATTTCAAAAACTTAAAATGAATAAAACTATTTGATGATTCCTATTCCTTTATTCTTTTAGAAGTAAAGTAGAAAATAAAGAATAATATTAAAGATGAATAATAATATGTTTAAAACAACTACCTCTACGGGAGGCTTATATCCACATAAAATCATCATTTTCTCCCTACATAGGATTTCTAGAGACAGGGAACCATGAACTGCAAATAGTCACTAGAGGAATCTTAGGGATGTAAAAATAGAGGGAGCACTTCAACTTCAAAGCAATTAATACTTGAACTTTTCATCCAGTGATCCGGTAACTTTTCATCCAATGAAGTGGAAGTAATAAATCTCCTTGAAGAGGGAATTTTATGTTTTTCAAATTACAATCCAACAAAAAATATAAAACTAATATTTCGACTCCAACTATTCCCCAACTAAAACAAAAAGAAAGTACACAAAGAGTTCAAATATTCTATTTTCAATCAATGAAAATCTAAAATCACAACAATAGCCACAGTGCACATAAGAAGCACAGATCCAAGAAATGCCAAATAAAAAAAAAAGAAAGAAAAGAAAAGAAAAGGACAAATAAAAAGCTTAAGATGAACTTTCATAGCTAAAATTATCAATTTTTCCTGTAGTGGAACATAGCTTTAATGACTAATAATGTAACAAATTTTTAGTTTAAAAAAAAAAGAAAGAAAAACATAGCAAACTGCTCTCGAAAATGCTTGATATCAGAAAAAATGTATCTCAGAATGAGGAAGTTTTTTACTAACCAAGCATGCAGTCAAATGCAGCAATGAAATTGAGAGTATTGGCATCATTTACCAGCATGAAATTTGGAAGAAGGTTCTGACTATCAGAAGAACCACAAACCTAAAAATCAAGAACAACATTTAAATGGTGCAACATCCACTACACACCAAGAAAAAAATAGACACAAAAACAATAGAGGATAAGATCCCACACAAAACTCAACCAGAAGGCATGTAATCTTCCTTTAAGGCCCATCTTGATGGCTGCAAATAGTGACCATACTATGGTATATGCAAAATGGAAGCTAAAAGAATGCCAACCATTGCAATACATATTAAAATCACCTAAAAAATATTATTAAATGACCATGCAGTTACCTGTGCCCCCCAAAGTTGAGAATAAAAACCTTCACATCCTCTTGAATTCAAGTTCTCTCCTCAACTGAAAAGAATGAAAATTACCATCCCAATTTAACCCACTAAAACGTGTTTATGACTGAAAATTGACAACTATCACATTAAAGTAGAAATTGAAAAGTGAAATACAGTGGACGAAAGTGCATCCTTCAGGATTGCCATTTGTAATAGAATAAGATGCTAGAAGAGGTCAAGCTGAATAGCAATGCACCTAGACCTTTCATATCTTTCACACGAAATAGGTATAAAAACCTCACATATGTAGTACGCTTTGTGAAAATGGCTTGTATATAAAAATAATATGGACTTTCTTATATTTTGAGCAATGACTGAGACATCTCTTCTACAGTTTACAATTATAACTTTTCAGTTCAAAAATGGACTTTACCCCAGAGTCAATATATTCATTCCATTGCAAAAGAACGCTTACTCTTTTCATCATTTAATAACGCATTAAAATTCAAACTCACACTCAATCAACAGAAAAGAAAAATCTTTAATAAAAGAAACAGAGAAGTTAAAATAATTCAACGGAATTGAGTTAAGTTAATTAGATAAACTATTTAAAAGTTCAAATAACTAAGCAAATTAATTAAGTTTAATCTCAATAAGTCAAAATAACAATTGAGTTAAAAAAATAGTAAACAAAAGATAATTCTTTCAATTAAATTAGGCTAAATCTATATACATGAAATATTACTCAAACAATGTGACATAGTAACAACTTTTATGACTTAGAAAATAAAATTACAGTAAATGTCACTTTGAATATAAGCCAAGAATACTCCACCTCGATAATAATTTATTTACTTCTATTATATTAAAATGGATCTAGATACAATAAGACTAGCTAATATTTAGGCTAAAGAAACTTTTAAATGTTTAAATTCCCAGTTTAAGCACGGATCGTAGTGTCAAGACTGGGCAACCAGTAAACCTGCCAAGTTATGCATATATTGCACATGTCATAGGTATGAAACTTCAACTGAACGTAGTATGGTTTGTGAGAACAGCTTGTAGATAAAAATAGCTGGTAAAAAATCTTGCCGGCGTTCAGTTCAAATAGAAACAAACCCACTAAGAAATCGATTAATGGACTGAAAAACTAACATCAATTTCAATCATGACCAGCCCAACAATTTGCAGTTCAGATTTTTCTTTATATTATGGCAACTCCCATTGTCTCTCAATGTTAATCTTGATTGCTTAGCTTTTGCAGATACGAATAAGCATCCTCTATTTTCTTCAATGACTTAGAAACGACTTTAATTACATGTGGCATGCACCCTTAGAAATCGAAAGTGAAAATATGGTAATCAAAATAAGCATTACTCAAATAGAGAAATATAACTAAACACAAGAAATTCTACTGTTAATCCAGTATAAATAGAAAATTTTGGAAAGCAAGATAAGCATTCAAATTTTGGAAGAAATAGAAAATTAGGGCTAGAATCATGACTCATAGCTGGATTCCCAAGAAAGTAAATTAAATAAATAAATCTAGTTTTATACAACAAAGTGTTACCGCAAAGCGTACCGTTTTTTTTAGGGGCAAAATGTTGACAAGGCTATTCTTGTTTAATATATAGAATACTAGTTTTCACACCCGTGCGATGCACGGGTAAATATACCGGAAAATGTTTAAAAATATAAGCTAGACAATGGTAAAAATTAATTACACACGTGACAAACCTTGAAGGCCATGAATAATTATCATCTCAGTAAATGGGAAGTATTTAAAAAAAAAATTGCTCTCATGAAAAATATGACCAGTATAATAAATTAGAGATTTAATAATAAATAATATTTTATAAATATTAAAGTAGAATATAAAAATCTATCATCTATATCTATCCGAAGGAGATAATATTAATTCAGTAACTTGTAAAGGCAACAATAATTTAAATAAACACTTTAGCAATAAAATCAAATTTGACACAAGATAAGCATTATAGAAGTGTTTAGGGAGGGAAGAGAGAGAGCACAAGTATTAAACGTGGTCACTACACTTTTATGTAATGTAGTAATTGAATGATATAAACCAACCAGTTGTATATTTCATGCAAACAAAACAAATTAGACATCATTATATAAACGTAAAATCTCTCGTGATAAATACATTAAGAGAAATTAGTATTTATTTTTATTTCAAGCACCAAGTCAAGAAAGTGGATGAAAGTAGGATAGATATAAAGCATTACCAAATAACAAATCTGACAACAAATGAGAGAAACTTCTGACTTCCACACCTCTTCATTTCTCAATGTGCTATATAAGTTCCTGTAAATCAATAAAACTATATGAATTGTTTAATGCAGCAATGTGCGAACATTCTTAAATAGAACCCATAATGTGGGTTCAATTTGAAAATCAGATTACAAATAAAGAGGTACATAAAATCCACCTATCTAACGCCAACTAACAGAGCATGTTTGGCAAAGCCTAAAGAAGCTTATTTTGAGCAAATCTGCTCATAAGAAACAAAGCAAATGTTTTTAAAAATATTATTATTTTATTGATGGAAATCAAGAGTAAGTAATTGTTTTAAAAAAAAAAGACACATGAAGTAAAAAGTTATAAAATTGCAGTACTTTGGTTTGAAAATTGCACGTCATGGACTTAAATTATGCCAAAGTAATTCTCAACACTCAACATTTTGTGCAGCTTCAACGCAAAGTATAAAAAAGAATGGAATAGTGAAGCTTACACACACTCAATTACTTATATTCACACACTTAAAACTGTTCATACTAATTACATGCCTATTTTCAAATTCTTGGGACACGTGATATGCTGTTAAGCTACTTTTTAGTTGCAATAAATTAAGTGGTTTAGTGGGTTTTTGTTAATGACCATAAAGAATAGACCTTAAGGAAAAGAAAGAGATTGAAAGAAAATGGGAATTTTTTTTTTTTTTAAAAGAAAAGGGAAAAGGTTGGCGGAGCCGGAAACAGAGTGCAATTTTGGGGTTGTATATTCCATTCAGTATAACTATAAAGTAAATACTGATGTTCTAACTTAAATCACAACATCCTACACCAATCAATTAACAAAACCGAGTAATATAAAGTATGTTCCCCCTTGAAGATCTTATTGATAAGATTTATTTAACTGAAAAAAGCATATATCACAATAAACTATAAGAAATTGCAGAGAAGTATGTCAAAAATCTCAACTTATAAATGAAATAAACTTAGACATGGAGTTATTTGTGCGAAACAGCCAATAAGCATGTATCATAGTTAATAAGGGAAAAAAAAAAAAAAACAAAAAAGCCCTGCCATAGTAATTCTCAACACTCAAACTTGTGTTCTAACTTGAATTATGACACTTGAGACACATATTATCTGACAACTTACCAATGTCATTATTTACATCTTCTAAGACACATGCAGTAAAAAGTGACAATTTCAGTACTTTGGTTTGAACATTTTACAAAACAGAACTACATCAAAGCAAAAATATAAAAAAATGGAAATCAGTGCACTGTAATCAAATAGAAATAGTGATCCATGCTGTTAACCAATAAAAATTAGAACGCACAAAACACTTACCATTTTGTCAACAAAAATTTATTCCAAGCTGCGGTCACCCTCCTCATATGTAGCCATCCATTTTCCCATGCAACGGATTCTTATACTCCAGTCCATTCCCTTCTTGGTGATGTTTTTGCTGATGGTTGATTGAGCCATTTTTGATACCTAAACTCGAGAGTGAAAAGGATAAATTAGGTTACAATTAAATGACCAAACTGAAGATAAAAGAAAGCAATTTATAGTTTCAATGTTACCCAAGTTTGAAAAAAATGTACAAACTTTGGAAGCTACCAAACACTTGGAGTTTTAATACCTCCTAAAAGATAAATCTGGTCAATTTTGCAAGATAGGTACGTAGAGATAAATTTGGGAGGTTTTGGAAGATATTGTAGGTGACCTTCAGATTATCAAGGATTTGCAATATAATTCCTAAAAAATATATTGATTTCATGATTATCTCCTCCTGTAGTGATTTGGATGTTGAAGAGAGAGAAATGGACTCTTGGAAGCAAGAAATTGGGTTGAAAAGAGAGAAACGGAAGGACTATTGGAGGCGTGAAATTGGGATTAAATGAAAACGCGTGGATAATGAGGTATGGGTTGCTGAAGAGAGAGAAATGGAAGGAGAGGCGTGATATTGGGTTAAACGAAAACACGTGTAAAAAAATAAAAATCGTATTTAAGTGATGGGCAGTGACGTCAGCAAGAATTAGGCGGGAAAACATAAGTTAGATTACTCTTGATTTAGGATTATTATATAGATAGAAGATAGCTGTATAGATAGATAACCCCATTAATAGTCATTTCATGTGTTTATTTCATTGTTTCATTTAAATTAATATGTATTCAATTCATGTATGTATTCTATTGTTTCATTTAGACTAATTATTAATATATATTCAGTTCATGCATGTATTCCATTGTTCAATTACATGACTATTAAAATTGAATCTATCATGTTGCTTTGAACAATTATCTTTGACGTGATTTTCTTATTTTTTCTAAATTACATATATTTTATAATTTGCTTTTTTCTCTCATTTTTCAAATTTTCTATTTCATATTTAACAATATATTTAGTGCTTATTTGATTCCTGCTATCTTCTCAAATTATAATTCTACTTACTATTAATTTGATATTTGATTTGACTCTCAATTACAATCGGATATTTCTATTTTTTTTTTATATTTTCGATATACATTCTACCTCTTTCTCTATTATAGTTTCGTCAATTTTAGATAAATAATGATAATTAAACAAGCTCTTAATTTTATAATTAGTTTGCTATAATAATTTTTTTCCCCCTTGAAGAGAGGTTTGTTATAATTTTTATGAATCCAGGATGGGTGGGGTTCCCCATTTTTACCCATTTCCACTACAAGGTGGACTTTTGCCTTTGGTACATCAAATTAAAGAGACTGGCATCAAATTAAAGATACTGGCTTTTAAGGGGGGAAACAGGAATGTTATAGAATGGTTGTGCTCTTAGTTAAATCTCATCTTATATGCTGAGCAGTTTTTTAAGAAAGTCTCCCACTTCTACGCGGTCTGTATCGATATACGCCACATGATGTAATAAAACTTTTGTGGGGAGATTTTTGAACACTAGTTAGGCTAATCAAATTTGAGTTTTATAAGGTGTTCTAAAAAGATTGTTAAACAGCGCTTATATTTGAAATTTAGTCTTTACATTTTGTCAAGTCTTATATTTTATCATGCATTAATCAAGCAGTTAATACTCATTTTCTCATGTTTGACATTTTTTAGAGGGAATTTTCTAAGAAACCCATGACTGAGTTCTGTATAGAACTCAAGAACTAATGAGATATTAATATATAGTGTGTGTAAAATAAAGTATCAGTGTATGAAAAAACCCAGGTTAGGTTCTATGAAGAACCCAGGTTGAGTTCGATAACTGGACTTTTTTTAAGAAGCCCTTGTGAGTGATCAAACGTAACGTTTTTTCGCCTTACCTTCGCCGCTTCGCGGGTGCTGTAAAAGTAACTTCCATTTTTCCTTACTTTTCCGGTTTCTTACCATTTTTTCTCTCACGGCTCACGCAAACCTTAAAAACGCCGAACCCAAAGTGCCACTCCCAGTGACACAGTGACAGTCTCTCCTGTGCCATACCAGTCAGCTTATTGGCCCATTTAAGAGTGTTTCCATCAGTTCAAGCAATTTCTTTTTTCTTTTCAGTTTTAATCAG
>CAVNYN010287992.1:45165-64446 GCA_963692815.1 Nyctanthes arbor-tristis | reverse complement strand
ACGTGTGCTCTTCCGATCTCCATGACTGAGTTCTGTATAGAACTCAAGAACTAATGAGATATTAATATATAGTGTGTGTAAAATAAAGTATCAGTGTATGAAAAAACCCAGGTTAGGTTCTATGAAGAACCCAGGTTGAGTTCGATAACTGGACTTTTTTTAAGAAGCCCTTGTGAGTGATCAAACGTAACGTTTTTTCGCCTTACCTTCGCCGCTTCGCGGGTGCTGTAAAAGTAACTTCCATTTTTCCTTACTTTTCCGGTTTCTTACCATTTTTTCTCTCACGGCTCACGCAAACCTTAAAAACGCCGAACCCAAAGTGCCACTCCCAGTGACACAGTGACAGTCTCTCCTGTGCCATACCAGTCAGCTTATTGGCGTCTGCCGAATTTCGATCGATTCGATTCTCGGCGGATATATTTGTAATCTCATTTGCTGCTATCTTTTTACAGAAGAAGAGGAAATTCGGAAGAAGACAAAATCCTCCAATACTTGTAAAAATTTCTATGTTAGTTCGTGCTTTCTGATCCACAAAAATATATAGAAATGGCATCGTCCATTCTGTCCAGAGCTCTCTTTGCCCATCGCTTCCTTCAATCGTCTTCTCCTCACTTTCGCAAACCCAAATTCTTCCCTTCCATAGTATCTGTAAGTTTCCCTCCATCTCTCTCCTCTCTTGTTTGATTGATAATTGAAATTTATGATTTTTGGTTTTATTTCTTCCGGTATTTCTTTTGGTTACCTTTTTCTCCCTTTTAATTGTTTTTTCTAGGTTGTAGTTTTGTTTTATTGCGAGAAATCAGCATACTTCCATTTTGATAGACTAATGAATTTTGTTTTAGTGATTTGCTGTTCTGGCTCTACTTTACCCATTCTTTCCTAGAAAGCACAACAGTCAACATATGTGTTTTGATCACTTTTGAATTGAGTAAACTACATGAATTGTGTGTTCACATTCCATCTTGTGTAAATGTGTTTACATATGGATGACACTTTCAGGAAGTAAAACTGAAGTTTGGACTGGTCGAGGCTGTTTCCAGTCGTACCACTGGTTTCTAAAATTAGGTTGATTGAATTTGATTTAGATCGCTGTTGGTATATAGCTTGGTTATCCTAGTCTGAAAGTAATGTGGACACTGATTTAGGGCCTGTTTTGTGTAGCTTTTTAGTGAAGTGTTTTTTTGGAAAAACATGTGGCGGGTGGGGGAGAAGTAAGGAAATACTATGAGGAAATGTGAAAACTTATTATTATTTTTAATAGAAAATATGTGATAGAAATGAGTTTGACTTCCGACCAATTTTTTAGCAAAGTTCAGGATGGATTAAATGGATTAATGGATGCTTATAAACTTGTCCGTGCACAATGGTGACCTTGATTATGAGAGAGAATTAATTTAGTCCCACAAAGATTTGTATTTGAAGGTGAAGTTCGAAAAGCATCTGCATACTAATTGCACAGTGATTTGTCCCATTAAGGCTTCATTACACACTTGATGATTCTTAGTGGTGCTAGTGTCCATTAATATTATGCGGTTGTCATTCTCTTGGGTAACTGCTAATTATCATTACTTTATTGCTTGCATTCAGAGATCATTTCACTCTTTGTTGGCCCCATCCCATTTTTCACATAAGGCTTCAAGGCCTGTTTACTGTAGCATGTCTTCATCAGCAGTAGCATCACAAGCTTCATTCTCAATGCACTCCCTGCCGACCAATGAGCCTGTTGTTTCGGTCGATTGGCTCCATGCCAACCTTCGAGAACCTGATGTGAAGGTATGTACTGTACTTTTTACCTTTGTAATATTTTTGTGAACTTTGCTCACGGTTACTTCACAATGGAAAGCATGTTCTCTTAATGCATTCATGAGGTATAAGTATATTAATGTGTAAGGCTTATACCATACTCTTTTTGTAAATTACAAAAAATACAGTTTGGTTTCCTATGTTCTACGAAAAGCTAAATGTAATACTGTAATAGCTGTGTGACGTAGAAAGCTTACCTTCTTTTTGTGATTATCTGCTCAGTGTTTGCTTGAAGAATTAGGTTCTGGAAAGAATCATAAGATTTTTATAGGATAAATGGATTTTGACATTACTCATCCTCTGGCTGGTACTTGGATCAGTGGAACTGAATCCTCCAACAGGCTCAAGTCATTCATGTAGAAGTGTACCTCATTGCTCAAAGAAGGTCTAGAGCACTGGATATTCAATTTTCAAATAATGACTTCAACTCTTCATGAACTCTTTTAATTAATAATTTTAGGGGTTGTTTGAACCTCTTTATTTTTTCCCTTTATAAATTCACCTACCATGATTTGACTGTTGATTTGACAACTACTCAACAATCACAAAACATTTCAATCTTCAATTATATCTCCACCACTCATTTTAAATTCCCTTTATAAATTGGAAAAATAAAGAGCTTCAAACAAGCTTTTAGTTGTATTTTAGCCCATAAGTTGCCCTGAAGCTATTTTTCTATATAAAACTGCACGTGCTTAGTTTTATTTTTTGCTAGAATTCATGTGGACATTTTAGTATAATTTCATATAATTTGTTAAGTGAAAATAACATTAAACCATTAATAACATAGCTAACATTGATAAGTTCTCTCTCTCTCTCTCCCCTCCCTCTCCCCCCATTAAAAACTAAAACTTTTATTCCTTGAAGAATAAAACCTTAGAGAGTCACTCTTAAGGCATTACAGATCCAAAGTTTTGATTTCATCTTGAGGGTGGAATCTTTATTGTGTATGATTTGAAGTCTCTTAGGAAATTCTTCAACGTCAATAAACTTTTATGACTGGTCAATCATATTTTGAGCTTCCACTCCTGTTAATACAAAATAAAAGAATTTAACCCAAATTAAATCATATATATCAAGTACGCAAATGGGTTAATGCTACAGCTAACTTCTTAAATATACTCAAAAGTAGTCTTAGATTTATACACTGAGGTATGCAAAGGAATGATATTGCATAAGTTTATCAAGAAAACAACCTTACCATTCTATTTTCATCTCTATATATCAATAGTGTTCAGTGTTGCCGAACAAAAGTCAGAATGTAATATTAATAATTCCCTACACTAACAACTTTGTTTAAATGTCACCATATATCTAAGCATGTCTAAAAACACAATAGGAAAACATATCTAAGCATGTCTAAAAACACAATAGGAAAATGAACACATATTTAAAAATTAAAAAGTAAAGAAACATAAATCATCTGAGTTAAAAAGAAACATGCAGCTCTGCAAAAGACAATACAAGTAATGTCAAGAATCAAGCCATTGCAAAACATATGAGCTCACAAAATAACATTTAAGACTGCATGAACTCAACAAAGAATGAGTCTATTGTCTACTTCTAACTGCAGCAATCAATTAAGTATGATAACAGCGTTGTCTCATGAATAGTCTGTTGGGATATATGGGAAAATGTATGCAAATGAACTTATTCTGATAGTTTTTCTTCTTTATGGCTGTTTATTGAGATTTTTCCTTTTCAAAAGGAAGCATTATACATGACGAGAAACAAATTCAGGTACAATTAACGAAAATTCAAATACAAATTCAGATACATCCATATCCGTTTATCATAAAAAAGCTAATGAAATTTACAAAAGTTGTAAGGTCATAAGATGCAAAAATCTCCAGTGATGTATTCTTCTCTGGGATTACAAAACCACATAAACAAATTGAGGAGGAATAGGAGTTGTGACAATTTTTTCCTTCTACCATGTTTGTTCAAGCCTTGTATTCTCATTAATGAGCAGCAGCATCATTAATTGATTTATGCTTTCTCAAGCAAACTTTAGTCAGTACTAACCTTGGCAATGCCCTGCACAAACAGTATCCCCTGGTTTCACATTGTGGCTACTTCAGCAGAATCGAACTTCAGCCTCCAAATCCAAATGTTTTCAAAAGTACACAGAAGGGCAATGAATAAGGAAATGAATAAAGAGAAGACACTGGTAAATGTTTCTGGAGTATCAATCAACCAAACTTGTGTTATCTACAAGCATGAATTTGCACTATTTCCGTTGAAGTCATGAGTAGAATGTATAGCCTAGCTAAGTAATAAAACCATTTAAGTTCAGAGGAAGAGCTGGCATAGGATTTATTGGCATAGTCCATAGATGGCGAAGGGTGACTCTCAGAGTTTGATGTAGTTCTTACAGGGTAGAGGGCAAAACATATTGACAATAAAGGCAAACTATGAAACTGAGCTTTATTTATTTCCATGATAGACTCACAGTTCAAGCAGTCTCTTCACGACCATGGTCATATATTATCTCAATCTGCAGCAGCAAAAAAGAAGTCATATAAGATATTGATAAGTAAAGGCCAAATATGAAACAGAAGTTTAACTATTTCCATGATAGACTCGTAACTCATAATTCAAGCAGTCTCTTCACGATTAACATTTTTCACATAGTAACGATGAAAGGAGGGGGAAGGGGAAGGGTAATAGAGAATATATATATATTTTAAAATTATTTTACATACCTTTTTTTGCCATGAGAAATAAGAGCAGAAAGAAATGTGAACAATCAAGAAGATGCTTTACCTAAAACTATCGTTGAGAACAATTACTTGAAATGAAATAAAGGAAGACAATTTTCAAGTTCACTCAAGAAGGTGCTGCACTAAAAGGGCCTGCAAAGCAAAGAAGATTCGATGTTTAAACTCAACAATAACAATCTTCGTCAATTTGAGGAAATCTCTCAAAGTAACTCTGTATGTGTATATGTGATTAATTTAGCATTTTGGCTAACAGTGTAAAGATTAAAATCATGTACAGCAAGTATCCCCACTATAAAATTACTACTATTTTATTATCTTATTTCTATTTCAAAACAATAACTCTTCAAATCATTCTTATCCAAATATTTTCTGGAAGTACGCCCGTATTATCTGCATCAAATAACAGATTCAAAAAATTTCAAGCAAAATGGCAAACCCAAGGTACCCATCACTTGAACATTCCAATTATAACTAATAATAGTCAATGAGATCCTCCTTAGAGTTCACCTCTATGACTGGCATAACCGTATAATAATACATGAATGAGTTCCTTTGAGCCTAATATGGACATACACATTCGGTCTAAAACCTGGCATATAGGTCCTTAACTAACAGTAGATGGAATAAAAAAATGGGAAAAGAAACGATGAAAAAGGAGGCGTTTTACGGTTTGTAGAGTGGCACTCTGTTAGAAATCCAGCATACATTTCCACTTCCTGCAACCCAAACAACAAAAGAATAGATAAAAAATGAAAAAAAGGGGGAAAGAAAAGCAACAGATTCATATCATTCTAAACAAAATAGATAACTGTTAAAAGTCAGAATAAGAGAACATATTAAATGTGCTAAATTTGCTAAATTTCTTGAACGCCTTTTCTTCCGTTTTATTTGTTTTTCCCACTGAGACAAGTCAGACATAATGCATCTGGGTGTAAAGTGCACTTTTAGGTTCCCACATTGTATTTTGTCAGGGAAATATTTTCATCAGCGTAACAACATATGGCACCGTTTCTCCCACTATTGTCTCAAACTGTCGATTTTGAATTGCACTCACAAGTTCTCCAAGTTTTTCCTTGAACTTTTACTGCTTATGACTGGAGAATATAATCATGTCTGCCAAAGCTTATAAAATGGAGCTGGACAAACGTGCTTTTTGTCCGCACAATTCATAAAGCCAGACTTCTAACCACTTATTATTCACACACTAAGATTCCTAAATCTCAGTTGGTCCTTTTCAGTTACTCAAAATGACTCTTGGATAATCCAAAACAAACGCAATAATCCAGAGACAGCACAATGTATCTTAGCCCAAAATTTAGTAAGTAAATCCCAATGTTCAAGTGTAGGAAATGAATCAACATTTACCAACAAAGTTTTTGTCTGTTCGGACATTAAAATCTCAGATTTTCCTAACAGAACTATGATACAGTATTTCTATTTGGAATCAAAATGAAAAAAAAAAAAACCTGAAAATGGATGGGCAAATGTGTGTGTGGGTGTGTTTGCGTGCGTGTGTGTGCATAGGGGGGAGGGGAACAAAACCAGGAAAGATGGGGGTGGGGGCAACCAGGGTTGCAGAATTTCCTTTTCTTTCCCATATATTGTTTATCTTACATAAAACTGACTGTTTACCTATTTTACTCCTGAAGAAATCAAACATCTGACGACATTTCAATGTATTTGTTGGGATACAATTGCAACGAACTAACCACTTGACATTCCACATTCTAACTACCGAGGATGGTGACCTACTACATCTCCCATATGCTGGTAAAGGTAAACTGTATTTTCCAGTCTAATAATTTTCAAGACTTGAGAATAGATGCATTTTAATCTAAACTCCAAAAATGCAAATTACCATACTACAAACTGTTCTAGGATATCTACAATAGCCACTTCCAATCCACCACAATGATTCTGATGATCCGATCGACCGCTATTCCTCACCATGTACATATATACAAATTTTCAGCCGTCAAAAAGATGAAAAAAGAAAAAAAAATGGGTCTCTCAATTTGAATCTCGTACAACCTTTTTGTTATACAATTAATTGAAGAAAAATATTATATCCCAGTAATTCAACACCTTTTTATATATAAATTTTGTGTGAAATAGAAGCATAGATGCATTCTTTCTCAGTCCAAATTTTGTAAAAACAGAAAATTCCTAATGTATATTTTTAACCAAGAATGTGTCCCATAACTGTGAAACCAAATTTGTATTTCAAGTTTAATGTTGCTATCACTTCACAATCCAAGAAATGGGTCACCATTCCAAGAAATACCACTGCTCCATATGCAATATTCACGGAAAAACCCAAAAACTCCTCCATCCAAACAAATCTAAATAAATCCAAACCACAGATAGAGGAATCTCCAATCTAAAAACTCTCAAATTAACATCAAGTACAATAACTAAAGCTCAAATTTTCTCGAGATAATCGTGAAGGAAAAAAACAATAATAAAAGCCACAAAGTTACTTATCTCTGAAACATTACCACGGAAAAAAACTACCAGAAAAAATGTGTTTATTGAACCCAACATTAGTGGCAAAGTGAGATAAAATATAAAGAAAAGAAGAAATGGAACCTGCGAACAGAATCTCACTGCCGACGAAACGATGCCAACTACACTTGGAGGTGGATCCGGTCCACAAAACCAGCAGATAGAAGAAGCGGCAAAACCAAACGAAAGTCAGGAGAAACTTTGTTCGATGAGATGAAAACCAAAAAACTGATTCTGAAAGTTGCAGACAAGCTTTCCCGAAAATCCTAAAAACACCCCTTCACACACCCACAAAAAAAAAAAAAAAAAAAAAAAAAAATCCTAAAATCACCCAATAAGATCAAAGGACACTGCTAGAATATTCAGCCAGCCGAAAAACAAAATATATAGATATGAGGAAACCTGTTTTCCAATTTAGGCAATGGGGAGAAGAAAAGAAAACACACTGTTGAACAGTGATTTGGGGCTTCACCTTTTTATAGAGTAGTGTTTTTTGAAAGAAAAGCAAAGGTAGATCAAATATGTGAGTTTTCTAATTAGTAACATATATCATACTTGTGCAGCCTACGAATTTGCTGAGTCTTGTTATTATATTCCTTGGTTCATTTCCTTGGCATAAACTCAAGTTATGGCCTTTGCTGAGGCATATAAAAAGTCTTTTGAGGAGGAAAAGGAAAGGGTTCTGCTTACGGTTCTTTACCACTAAAGGACTTAAAATGCCTATACTAATTTGCATAAGTTCTTCCTATTTCAGTTTCCAAATTTGTTGGTCATGGTCAGATGGAACTCCAAAGTTTCACCGCATTTTAGCATGGGCAATCTTTTACCTCAGTAATTATGTTCAGTTTTCAATGTGAAGATCTTTATCACATCACTTAACTGCATAACTTTTTAGGTCTTGGATGCATCCTGGTACATGCCAGACGAACAGAGGAATCCACTTCAGGAATATCAGGTGACTCGTGTTCTTCATGTATTTCTTTCCTTGTAAGGTGGTTCAATTAAAATGTGACTTTATAACTCTGATTATGTACTGAACTGATCTGTATCATGATGACACGTATTTTCTACTACCTGATTAATGTTTAATTTCTCCAGCTGAGTTTTATTTTTGGAGCTATTTGGTTTGACAGGTGGCGCATATTCCTGGTGCTCTATTCTTTGACGTTGATGGCATATCAGATCGAACCAGCAATGTAAGATGATTTCTTTTTTGTAACTACATAATTATTTATGTTCATTTCAAAGCCTAGATATAGCTACCCACTACATGAAACTCAAGTATCTATTGGAAGTTTAATAGTGATGTGATAGTAATTCTTCTAGGATCCGTACATCTTTATTTGTTTATTATTTTTTATTGTTGCAAAGTCATATGTAAAGAGTCTACAAGGGAGAACTGATGTCAATATTTCTTAGTCTCCTCAATTCTTAGTATGTGTGAAGTAGTGCTGCAAGTTAGTTGCAAGTTTGAGAGCTTGATAGCGTTTTACACATGCACATCGTGTACATGTGTGAATGTTTGTACATCTACACTTGCGAATGCACTCATAAGAAATCTTATGCAAATGCAAATCTTATGCAAATGCGTAAAATGTTTTTCTGCTGAAATGATATGTGCCAGTTGCCACATATGTTGCCATCGGAAGAAGCATTTGCTGCTGCTGTTTCTGCCCTTGGAATTGAAAACAAGGATGGGCTTGTTGTGTATGATGGAAAGGGGATTTTCAGTGCAGCTCGTGTTTGGTGGTGAGTTTGAAATTGAAATTCAACATAAAAATAAACAATTTTGAAGCATTAACCTTGTGGATTCTATATTTATTAGAGATAAACTCATTATCTGCTTTATGTAACAGGATGTTCCGAGTTTTTGGTCATGACAAAATTTGGGTTTTAGATGGAGGTCTTCCGAGATGGCGTGCTTCAGGATTTGATGTTGAATCAAGTGCTTCAAGCGATAATATCTTCAAAGCTAGTGCTGCTAGCGAGGCAATAGAGAAAGTGTATGAAGGACAGCGTGTAAGTGATTTCGTTATGCATGTGGTCTTAGAATGATGGACAGAAATCATCAATGTAAAAGGGTGTAGTTTTTTCCACCATGCTTTCAGTTTGTGCATCTCCCTATTCTTTTCTGTAGACGCATGCCTTGCGAGTAAAGATAAAGCCAAGGGGTTTCTGATTCTCATTCCAATTTTAACGTTGTTATAATTTTACCTACCATTTATTTGACTACTGCTCAACCACGACCAACATTTCAAACAAATCAAATCTCCACGTCCATCTCATTATAATGAGAATCACTGCTAAAGCCACCTGGTTGCTGATGCTGTTGTGAAACTCTATCATATCTACCTCCTGGAACCCTCAGATGTATTTGAACGTGACAAATTCTCACATTCAAAATTTTATAATTCCACCATTTGGAACAATTGTTGGGCTGCTTCGCTGAACATTCTGCATATTGTCATCTTAGTTAAGATGAAGGTAATGATAACTTGTGACTAATTATTTTACGCAATGCACAAATTAAGCTCGTTCTATTTGCACTCACCACTTTTATAAATGGTTAGTCAAGATCTAAATTCAACCAGAAGGAGAAATTGAAGATGACGGGGGAAAAATAATAGAAAAATGTTGCAGCTAAGAAGCTCTTTGTAAGTGGTAACAAAATTTATAAATACAAATAGGAAATGATTTGGACTTGAAGAAGAAGATAGCAAACAGAGATTTTTTTTTATTGGAACAAGTTGAAATGAGTCGTAGAAGGGATCGGGTCAATTGCAGGAAGGTTTCCATAAGAGAATGCAAAAAGCAGCAGCACGTACAATGTTGTCAATTTGTGCATCCTTCATAATCTAGGACACATGATTCAATTGGGACCTCCTGTTTTGAATTACTGATTTCAGTTTCATATGCATCCTCAACTTGTTCTAGTTAGCTCCTGAAGTTCAGATGATGGAATCATTATTTTGAATGCAAAATTCTTTCTCCTCTATAATGCAACTGATGTATTAAGAAATGACATGAAGTCTCTATGCCATCCTTTCTCTTTCATCTTTGAGTTCCAAGCTGTGAGCCTGTTTGCCTTAAAGATGAATTTTTTTCTGTTGATCTTCTATGTTTATATAATGTCTGTTTTTAAACTTCTGATGTTAACATGTGCAGGTAGGGCCAGTCACCTTTAAAACCAAATTTCAGCCGCATTTGGTTTGGACAGTTGAGCAGGTCTTTTGAGCTTCTAGTTTTATTTGATTATAATATTTGCTTTACGCGTATGATTTTATACCACATCGATACTGGTGGTGCATCAGGACCACAACGTAGCATAGCTTATCTATTTTTGGCGAAGACTGTCATATGCTTTAGTATATTATATCATGTTATAAATAGATATGGCACGTTTTGTTGTGTCTGTGCTGTTACATTAAGAAATAAAATAATCATTCTTTCAAGTGATCGAATCCATCCTGGTTTTTACCCTGGGGCTCAGACTAAAAGCAGGAAAATTCTGATAATCCAGTACTAGAAAAGACCTAAAGTGGGGCCTTAGCTTTCGTTGAGTTTTTCATATCATTGGGATCATTATGTGTAATATTAACATTAAAAAGAAAGCATATCTAGATAGAGTGCACACACTTGAACTTGTGACCAATTTACTTCAGCTGTATACAAAATTTTCTGTTTGGTGATTTCTATTTGATGCTACGCTTAAAATTAAATATTCTTGGATTCTTGTAACCAAATTGAAATCAAGTTGATCAACGTGTGTGATGTGTGGCTCTATAATTTGGAATCAAGTATTTGTTGCAAGTATGTTCTGCAAGTTAGACTTTCGGGGGGGGGGGTTTCCCAATGTGATGTACATTATACCTCTGGAAATCATTTTCCAGTTTTGAAATACGGTTACTCTCTTTTAGGTCAAACAAAATGTGGAGGAGACAACGCATCAGCATGTTGATGCTCGTTCCAAAGCTAGGTAGACAATCTCGGCATCAGATTATCTCCTCGTACAAGGTGCATTTCTTGCTTAAGTAAACTGTGCTTTGTTCTTTAACAGATTTGATGGGGTTGCACCGGAGCCCCGGAAGGGTATAAGAAGTGGCCATGTACCAGGGAGCAAATGCATTCCTTTTGCCCAGGTAACTACCTTTTAACTAGTGAAATTTTCATCTTGTTCGAGGTTGTCCTTCAAACATTAGATTCTAGAGTTTTTTTTTTTTTCAAAAACCATTTTCCTTAAAACTCATTTTCAACAACACATTCTCCGGAAGATTCACTTTCACATAACCCAATAACTTTTCCCTACTTCTCAACCACATTTTCCAAAAAATATCTTTCACATATGACGCCAGCCCATAACTTTTCTCTACTTTTCAACCTTAAGTGCTTCAAAAGGATCATTTTCTCCAACAGAACTCCCTACCGGACAAACCATCTTTGTTCTAAGCTGATGAGTACTATTTTTGTCCATGGAAGAAATTGAAAAATGAATGATTTTAAATGGTAATTTGGAGGATATTTTATATAGAATTGTGCTAAATATACATATTTTTTTACGCAATCTTTTTTACATACCCATGCAGCGGGATTGTGTTTCTTCACATGTCATATTACTTCTAAATCTATAACTATCAAGTGGGCGACAGGTGTGTGTCTAAGAAGAATTTTGTACGAAAATTGTCTGCAAGTAGAATAATTCTACAAATCTTGCGTAAAAGTAGAATAATTCTTTTACATAAGCTCTTTTCGTATTCGTAATCCTTTAGGAACTACATAAATCATGAATTTCTGCCATCAGATTGAATTTTGTAATAAATCAAGTTTTATTATTGTGATGTTCTGGATGCTTGCTTAGATTTTTTCTTACTCATCAGTTTTTTTTTTAACACTCACCAGTCTAGTATACATGATCTGCAATTTTTTTATGTTTACTTGGACGATTGTCATGCCCATTTTGTTTTGACTTCCAGCTTGAAGTAAAAGGATCTCTGTAGATTTGTTGAATTTGCAACTTCATGAATTTTTAAGTACTATGCTAGGTTAATCAATCGAAGTCTACAATAAAAAAAAAGACTTGAACAGTTACTTGTGGAAGGTAATATGGAAAGTTGATGGAATCCTTCAGTGGGATCAATTATGCTCTGCTAGAAGACGAGGGTAAGATCTAATGTTTGAACATTTTTGGTGATAGAATGTTTAAGTAATTTGCCTAGGGATGGCAATTTGATCCGATCTGATGTACCGAAACACTCGGGGGCCCTGATCTGAATGGGGCAAAAAAAATTCCTCCCTTTGAGTTGGTGGGCAGGGCGGGGATGAGAAATTAAAAATAATAATAAGAAAAAATTAAAAATAATACGAAACGGGTTGCTATATCCCAAACCACCTTGATTTTTGGCGAGTCAACAGGGTAGACGCTGGGCAGGGAAATTTCTTTGCTGGGCCGGGCAGGATCAACAAGACCATAACCAGCCCTGTTACCATGGCTACCTTTGCCTCCCATTTCCGTACGTGTTCTTAGGGACATTATTTGACTGGAGAAGTGGCCAAAAGAAACCAAATGGCTTCGTTCCTCTGTTCCTGGAAGCCTATTGTGGAGTTTCTGGCCTCTAAGTTGACCTGTGTTATCCCAATGTCATGTGCACAAAGCTGTTAGAAATTAGAATTGAATTTGATCGGTCACCGGAGCATTGTTTTGTTGCCTGTAATTTTCTTCATAAGAATCAAGAAATTTCTGAAGTTTTTGACATTTAAGGTTGCCTTGTAGATGTTGGATGGTTCGCAGACACTCTTACCTGCAGAGGAGCTCAAGAAAAAATTTGAGCAAGAAGGTAAGAAGTAGCGAACTTGTTCGTTCTTTTTCAGTGGGAACAGTTTTTCTTTTCATGTAGCTACTTGTTTCTCGATATTTTCTTATATATCTCATATAGTTTCCCCATTCTTGCCTTTAATAAGCTCTGCTATGCAGGAATCACATTGGACAAACCCGTGATTACTTCATGTGGCACTGGTGTAACTGCATGTATTCTGGCATTGGTAATTTCCTAGCCTTCACAGACACCCGCACCCCAAGCACCACAGAGAGAGAGAGAGAGAGAGAGAGAGAGAGATGTTTTGACTAAGCTCAAGAAAACTATTTCACTCTTATTATTTGGCGATTGGAGATTAATTAGTTATATTGAGAGCTCTCTCTCTCTCTCGTGAAAGAAAATAGCAACGCTTTGAGTCAATAATTTACTGTTTCCAAGTTGAAAGAAAATTTTTCATCCAAGGTGCAATTCGTGAATGGAACAGAAAAAGTTTAAACCACCCTATTCATCTTTCAGGGCCTCCACCGACTGGGAAAGACAGATGTTCCAGTATACGATGGATCATGGACAGAATGGGGAGGAAAACTGGATACCCCCATTGCAGTGTCTGAAGAATAGGACGATGATTCTTGGTTTTGATGTTGATTGGCTACATGCACATCTGGAGGTTTGAATTTTTCATATGCCATAATTGATTGTGACGAAAGCTTCTATCAGACAATCAAATTAGAATCCGGAACACTCTTGAATGTGTTATTTCCGAATCTAGTCATACTGGGTTAGTCTTTGGTACCGGTTGTACTATGTTTTTGTTTTATGGAATGTGCAGAGGTATATTTTGATGTCTTCAACAGTGTAATTTAATCCAAGTCGCTATTTTTCTAGACTCAGTATTTTAGATTATTCGTGTCATTCCTCTTTTGATAGCCCATTAATCAAGTTTAATTGTAAATACATTGAATGATGATTGTAATTTGACCAGTTCCATTCTCTTCTTAGATGTCTCATGATGTTATACAATTAGGCATGCGTGTCACATGGAAGAAATCACTTGTAAATTACATGGGATTTCTTTCACGTTTGTCGGCATAACCCCTCCAGATGCATTTGATTAAGCTTGTTACATTTGACTTCCATTAAAATTTGTTTTGATGAATGAGCGGTGGGGAAACATTGAGTCTCATGAAATATTTATGCCTAAAATCTAAATGGATGTCAAATTCAGCGGTGTTTTCAACAATTTATAAGGTAAATATATAATAATATAATAAATACAATACAATAATATTTAAACAAGTTTTATGGTTGACTTAGGATCGCCAACTAAATAATGTGCAACTTGCTATTTATTTCTCTTCCATCACAGTTGGCGCACAAAATTTGAACCTATGATGTTATGTTAAGAGCCTTAGTTGCTAGATTCTAGTAGGAAAAATACTATTTGTAGGTAATTATTTAGGCAATTTTTTGCAAAATGGGGTTTAAACTCGCAATCTTACCCTTGTGTATTGTGTAATTGAGGGAAATAATTTAAGGATAAGACAGTAAATTTACTTAATTTTGTAAAAGATTACTTGAATCATTATTTACAAATAGTCGGACTATCAATCTCTTACGTCAATTAAATATATGACATCAATTAATTTGTGATGTGCTTTTACTGAAAGCCAATTAGGTTCCGACTTTTAATTAATCAAAATTTGTGTTCAAAGTGTATTTATTGGGGGCTAAATGATGGTATGGTTGAGTCGTAACTTACAAAGGATGGTGTGTGCGCTAGTGTATTGTTGATTATCGCTTAAGTTAGTACTTCAAAAATCTGATTTTGAAAATTTTTTTTTACTTGATAAAAAGAATATTTTTAGAATAAAAACAAAAATGTAAAAAGTAGAAAATGGACTTTGAGGTCAAGATGCATAATGACGATAAATGAAAACGTTCCATAAAAAGAAAAATAACAAATGAAAACCTCAAGGGCCAGAATGAGATTTGTTAAAAATATGTGGTGCATTTCATAAATAAAGATAAAATGCAAATGAAAGCGATAAAACCTCTAAACCCCTTCTCCCAATTCACAGCTACTGAAACTGCAGCTTTGCCAAATGCAAAAATCTCCTTTTCCACTCATTTTTGCTCAAGCTTGTAATCATGGAAGTCATTGCAATCCAATGCAGACCGAATCCACTTCTTTTCTCTTCAGAAAGTCTCCCTTTTCTTAATGGAATTATCCTGCCGCCGTTACACTATCGGAATTGCAAGCTCAAATTTTCCCGCCAAAAGAGGCTCAGGATTTCAGCTTCTTCTTCCTCGGACGTCAATTCAGGTGGGTCACCTGAGGGGTTTTCGTGGCTTCGTCTTTCACAGTCCATTCGCCGTGGGTCTCAGTGGTTCTTTGAGAATTTGGGCGAGTCTGTGAGGAAAGAAACCGGGTTTGATTTGGACTCTGCTAAAGTTAAAGCTAATGAGTTGTCGGCTGGGATTAGCGATTCGGTTAAAAAAGGACGGGGTGAATTGGAACGGGTGAATTCCGAGTTGCTTCCTCAGTTCGTCAATTGGAACAAGTGGGACCGTTGGAAGGTATAATTTTTACTAAAATGTGCCTTAAAAGAAGACATTTTGAGCGTGTTTGATTGTGCATAAAACTTACTCTCCTAGGAGGTAAGTATTGTTAGCTAAAGAAAAGTATTTATCATGTCTGGCAAAGAGTAATGTTCTTTTTTGATCTTCAAAATTCTTGAATCCTATGTACTGAAATTTTCTTAGTTATAAATCAGTCATGGTTCTCACTATTTAAGTTTTATGTTTGTTGTTCTTAGGATATGAAAAGTTGGGAACCAAGAAGAGTGGGCGTTTTGGTACTATATGCTTTTGTTATGATATTTTCTTATCAAAGGATACGTATGGCCATTCGAGCACCCATTATTGAGCGTGAGAGAAAAGAACTGGCAGAGGCATATATGGAGGCATTGATTCCTGAGCCTACTCCAACTAATGTTCGAAAGTAAGTTCATTTCTTATGCAGCCTTCCAATATGCAACTTATAATTTTATTTTTCATAATAAATGAAAGTTGTGCCAACTTTAGGACTGAAATCAGCAAACTGCTCTCTCTACGTAATAGTCAATGAATATCTCTTACAAAGTTAGATTTGTGGAGTACTGACCAACATTTCTATTATGCAGAGTAGGTGATTTCCTTGGAAAAGTTTCCTTTATTCCACTTTTCGCGATTACAATTTGATGGGACATCCCATCTTGCTCAATCATGGATTATATTATTATTTAAAAAAAAAGAGCGTATATATATTACGGTTCATTTGTGAAATCATTAACTGATGAATGTTGCAATGGTGACAGTAAGAAACTTATGAAGTTTCCGGAGTCCTTACTGGTTTGGTAGCTCATTTTTCCCTCTCTCTCTCTCTCTTTCTTTTTTTTTTATTTTTTATTTTTTTTGAAATAAAGAAGGGTAGCTGATGATTTGGAATATGAGAGAAGGACAAAGGTTTCGGTATTCCGTGGTAATAGTATGAAATATTGCCTTTTGAAGTATATGGTATCTGTAGAGGTCTCTGGACTTCAGAAAGTTGGAACAGAAGAGAGTTCAGTGTTCTGGCTTAAACTTACGAGAACCCTAATGAATAAGTTCTTAAAGTTAAGAACTTGTGATATTAGGAACTGACAACTTGAAAAATTGTTTGGGTTACTAAGTTTATCTTTTGCTTCAATCACCTCATAACATCTGCAGTAATTAAATGAACCAAACTTATAGATGAATCTAACTTCTGATGCACGGCATAGATATTGTAGTATGGATTTTGGTCCCTCCTGACATTGACGCTATTGATGTTTCTGAATTGTTTAAAGCTTCTGCTGTTGATGTTTCTGAGATGTTCAAAGCTTCAACTGTATCTTCTTGCAATAGGTTCAAAAAGGGTTTGTGGAGGAAGACTACTCCAAAGGGTCTGAAGCTCAAAAAGTTCATTGAGGGCCCAGATGGGGCACTTCTTCATGATGTTTCTTTTGTTGGGGAAGATGCATGGGAGGATGAGACTGAACAATCGCGGGATAACATAAAAGAAATTATAGATCGCGACGACAAATTGAATACGGAAGATAAGACGATTCTGAAGGAAGAACTACGACTCTCAAGTTAATATCCTTTTCTGTTCTATTTTGATTTCCAACTTCTGATTAAACGAATCTACTCAGATCTTTGCGTCTGAATCATCTTATTCTCTGGAAGTTGTTTCTCACATATTCTCACTAGTTTGAGAAGATATCATATGTACCATTATTACTCCCCTTTCAACCTACTTTTTGCATGAAGTTTCCTTTTATTTTTGCGTATCTAAGGTTGTGAGGTTTTTAAATAATATCTTCCAGTGTATGTAGAACATATGCTTTCGAGAGAAAAGTGAGCTCTCCATTTGCAACCTTGTGCATACCCGATAGACCTTATACTCTGGGTAGATCCGTCATGTGCTAGACATTTGAAAAGTCCTGCCTACCATATGCATATTCATGTTGGTTGACGTCATTAGACTTTGATATGCATTCTACATAAAATAGATAATGCATAGCATAAAAAAACCAAAGTTTTGCAGGGATTAAATAATAGCTCACTTTTTACTACGTGTTAATTGAGAATATCAAGCTACTAAAGATCAAATTTGAGCTATAGCATTTCTGGTAATCATCTTTATGATAATTCTCTAATCTGCACGTCACTTGATGTAGCTCTTTCCTAAGCCCGGGCTTCATGCATGCTAGCTTTAGAAAAACTATCTTACGAATCTTGACAGATTTGTTGTGCAATTAGATGTGGATTTGATGCAAATACGTAGTAGAAGAGGTGCCTATGTGCTTGGCATAACTTTATTTGTTATTTTACTTTTCGATCTGTATTTTAGTCTCTTATTTTAGAAGGGGCGAACCATACTATTTATTTTCTGGTTTTTGGACATTATTCCTCCTTTTTTGGATGTAACAAAGACTCATTCTTGATTGTTTTGGCGACTCATTATTGATTCAGTTCCTTCTTGCGAATCTGTTTCATCCTTTGATTTCTTGTTCTAGGGTTTAAAAGCCGGCAGGATCGAATTGCCAAAGGGACTTGTAATTATTAATGTTTTTGTGTCAGAAATTGATGAGGATTTAGTTAGTGTTTTAGTTGCTGAGGAGCAATTTGCAAAATATAGTCTTTAGAAGTGGAAGAAACAAAAGGATATGGAAACTAGAAAGTGATATTGGGAGAAGGCTAAGCATGGTTAAGGAAATCAAGAATTAGTTCTCAAAGGATAGTTAATGCTCTTCAAAGATACAGTAACTGAAATTTGAGAGGCTAGTGACTCTTGAGTTGGAAAATAGTGGTCTCTTCACCTTTTGCGGTGGACTCTCTCATGGCCATATTATATTACATGCTAAGAGCATTTCCAATGTTGCAAACCCAAATAATACAAAATTGAGGGTGTACATTGGCATTTGGGGATGGAAAAAGCCATTTGAGGGGCCCAAATTTGGCCTCAAATTTAGAGAATTCCTCTCCAACTCTTGGTCCCACGTATGTTATACAAACCAATAATATTCTGCCATGTGTCCAATTTTAATTTTGTAGTCAAACAATTATTAAATAGGAGATGAAAATTTTGAATTTTGTGACAAATGAAAAATTACATAGGAGTAAAATTTGTCTTCTGTGTCATAAAACAAATGGAATTTCAATTTATATTTTCACATATATGTATAATTCTAAAGTCGTTTAAAAAATGCAAGTGGTGACGTTAAATCCACAACCGTTGCCAACGTCCTCACATATATCCCCATTTCCCCCTATACATTATTTGGAAATGGATTTTTTTCCCTAGAGTTTTCCCTCTTTCCGTTTCCTTTAGCTCCCCCCCCCCCAAGGCATGTGGATATTGGAAGTGCTTTAACATACTAATTTACACTTGCTTCGTATTACCCCTTTATTATTATGATTATTTTTTTGGAGGCTACAGTTGAAAATCAAGATACAGGAGGAACATGGCGTGATAGGCTTCAAGCATGGAAAGAAATCCTTCATAAGGAGAAAATGCGTGAGCAATTTGATTCTTTAAATGCTAAATATGCAGTTGAATTTGACATGAAGGAAGTGGAGAACAGCCTCCGCAAGGATGTGGTTGAGAAGGTTACTGACACACAAGGAACAAGGGCACTGTGGATCTCAAAAAGATGGTGGCGCTACCGTCCAAAACTTCCATATAATTATTTCCTTCAGAAGCTTGATTCTTCTGAGGTGAACAGTCTACCACTTTTTATCTTTATCGCTTCATACTTTGAATAGTTTCTTCATTTATTCCTAACTGATAATTCTTTGGAGTTGAGATGCACATTTGCATTTATTTCACACAGAACACCTGCTCCTTTTTTTTTTTGGGGGCGGGGGGGGGGGGGGGG
>CAVNYN010287992.1:18983-36868 GCA_963692815.1 Nyctanthes arbor-tristis | reverse complement strand
AAAAAAAAAAAAAAAAAAAAAAAAAGAAAAAACTTTTCTTTTTTCCTTCTCAATTTACCAGAGAGCTACAGCAGAAACATACATAAATGAATAACCATTGACATTAGCATGGACTTTCCACTCCCCTGGTGATGAAGAATCATTGTTTGTAGTCAAATTGAACAAGGACTCAATAACATCTCCACCAGATATACAAAGCTGAGTTGATGTCAAAAAATGAAGCAGATACAGTCAACAAGTTGCATATATAAACAAGCACAGTAAATGACAGCTCTTGAATTTACATTTTGGAACAGAGATTTGTCATGTAGCTTCTATCTGAATGTGCTTCATGTTGATCTCAGTACATTGAAGAGACGGAAGAACTTGCAGTGAAAGGACTGAGGAATAACATACATATATTGGATATGATTGCAAAGGAACTCCTAGAGAACTCAAGGATAACTGGATTGGTATGATCACTCGATTTCATTTGTGCTTTGTGATATGCTCGATGGATAATCGAACAAAATATGCATTCACCAACTTATTTTATTTTTTCTTTGTTCTCCCCTTCATTAGCCAAAACAGCATTACTTCCTGCGTTCCAAAATATCAGTAAAGCATGCATTATCTCTCACCATATTGTGGAAATTAAATTATCCATCACTTGAACTGTAAGTGCATGAAAAAAAGAGAAAACAATGAGACTTCTCGTCCGTCATTGCATTGAATTTCTGTCGTCTCAAAGTCCAGAAAACGAGAAATATATAACAAAAGTTACGGGATACCCCCCTCCTCCACCCAAAAAATTTTATTTTTGCCCATTCTGTTACTGCTGTCATTCCTCCATTTTAATAACTACATCAGTAAGCATCACATTTTTTCGATCTGCATTTGCTAATATTGGGTTTAACAGTTCATCCATGCTAAGTCTTATGTTGGTTACATCTTTCTGATAACCTTTGAAAGTGAACGGTATTTGATAAGAACACTCATCGTGCTTGGCTGTTTCTTTTCCAGGAAGTCAAAGAAAGAATAAAAGGATTATCACCAATCATGTTTGAAGATTTTGTGAAACCTTACCAAATTAACTTGGATGAGGTAGTGTTCATTTTCTTCATCACAGGCTTCACTTTTCACCATCTTATATACTCGGGAAGTCTCTTCCTCTCAACTGCCAATTCACAGTTATGTGCTAGTGCAGATCTAATTGTAGCGTTTGAATCTAATACGAATTACAATTGCATTCCTCTTTAAATCCAGGAAGGACCATTACCTCATAACGAGCATGTGCGATATAAACCCCTGGACATATATCCTGCACCACTCCACAGATGCTAATTTCTTCAGTGATTGTGAATCTAGATCCCAATCAGTGGGAGCGAAGTCACTTTGGTCGGTTAATCAAATTCTAGAAAGAAGAAAACCATTGTTGCAAACCTGTTGAATAAGTTTGAGGAAGTTGCCATTCATTGGAGGATTGCTAACATTAGATACAGACATTTTCTTGGCAGAAGAGATTGGATAGTGAGAGCTCAAATGTATAATTGACACCGTAGTTACATTTTTTTTTCTTTTTATAATTAATGTAAATCGACAATATGAACATCTTGTCAATTTTGCATCATTTGGAATCGTATTTCATATGAATTTGATTAGTTGCAAACAATTCGATAGACTAGACGGTTTGGTACAGAATTACTGAGGGGAAATCTAGTGCAGGCAGAAATGTAAAACGATAAACAAACACATCGGATCATTGCGGTTTAGCTGGTTTTATTATTTTTCTAACTTAGTGGAGTTTGTGCTCTTGTCAACATATTAAACATTAAAAACGATCTTCCGCTAGATATCTAGCAAAATTTATCTCACAAGAAGGATATATGGTGGGAGATTAGATCTATATTAAACCTCTAATTTGCATTGGAAAACGTTGAAAACTTAGAGTTCTTGCACCCCTCTTTTTTTCTCCTCTCTCCGTTCTGTGTTTTTATTTGCAAAGACCAAAATTATACTAACACGTTCACACATGAAATATGATACTAGCGAAAATGAAAGTGTTATAAAACCAACCATAGGTTTCTTTATTGAGCTAACATTATGATGTGGTGTGATAAAAATAATCTTCTCCCTTGGGCGATGGCTACCGTCACATTTCCCATTCTTATTCTGACACATCATAAAGTTTATTCCATAAGGAGAAATGAATAGTACTATGTCTAAATTGGAAATCAATGTTCAATTTAGTTGACTTTTTTTTTATTGAATATGTAAATGTCTCAATAAATATCCCACAATCCTCTAATGTAAAAATGTCGATTAAACTAGATATTAGTCTCTAGTCTTTAGGTAAAATTACTGCTCATAACCAACCGTAGGTTATAGAACAAAATGCTTGAAGCAAAACTCACAATCATGTTCAATGAAATAAAAAACCAAGTGCTTTAAAAAAAAAAAAAAAAAAAAAACTTACACACGCCCACGTAATAACGGCAATATAGAAATTGCACTGATAACCCTGAACTAATATCAAGTTACAAATATGAACCAACTAAATAATAATGACAAAATTGAGCCTTTCCGTATGAATCAATAATTGTTGGGGTATCATTCGCCGAATTTTTCAGCTTACATATTTTCAATGTAAAAAGGTACACATCAAAATCTCCTAGCAAGATTCTCCAATCAAAAGCTACCTATCACACAATAGGTGACAGGCTCAATCCTTTACTTCTTTAGTTTCTCTTTTCCGTTTCTTGTCTTTTTTCTTCAATAAGCCTTTCTCTGCCAATGTCCTCAATTTCTGAGCTTTTCGTGCTTTAACTTTCTCATCAAAGCTCGAATCAATCATTTTCATTCTTGCTACACGCCTGGCTTTGTAGACCTGTATTACCAGGAAGTGAAATATATTACTAGGTAAGAAAAAATGCAGGTAAGATTGTATTTCATGGAAGAAAACATCAAGCCACATATCAGAATAACAAAAATTTTACACAATATAAGTTCAATTTGCTTATGGGGTAAACGATTGTCAAAATGATTACAGGATTAACTACTAAAATTAGCAAGTCAGATTTTAGGAGGATTGCTCTTACTCGTGTGATGTGGTTATCAAGCACTTCTTTTTCTTTGCACTCAAACTCTTCTAGTTGCTTTCCTATGGCGGCTTCAATTTTATGTATAAGATCCACAGTGTTCTGCAAAACAGATGTTAAAAAACTTAGCTATGCAAGTAATAATTACTGAAAAGCCAAAATAAAGAAAAAAAATAAAAACAAAAAATTTTAGCGTTCAAGGCTGACTGACAAAGAGCATCCATTACCCGAAATTAATCATAGATATTTATGATATAGTGGAAGTAGTGGATTTTGAAAATCTGATGGTTTTAAAACTTTTGGACTTAAATGATTCAGCTTAATCACTGACTACAAGGAAGTTTTAGCCCCCACAGGCACCAAAAACAACACATCGTTATCCGTCCGCCCGTCCTTCTGTCTGTCTAAAGAATTCTTTGCTGTTGTCTTCTTTCTCAAACAGTGCGGTTGTTTTCCAACATGAAAGAGCAGTATTCTAGTAAATTTATTCAATTATGACAAAAGTGTGTGACCTTTCGAGGATTAAACAATGCGGAGATTGAAGGACTAAAGGAATGTCTAGGAAGATCTCCATACTCTGTTGCATGTTGGATGCAAATAGAACCAAATGAAAACGTATAGTTGAATTGTACTTCAGATCGGAAGAGCGTAAGGATTTTGTTCGTAAGTCGTAACAGAATCTAACCGCGTCTTCAGAATTGGAGAAAGCGAATTTGACTGTGTACCTGGGTGACAAAGCTAATAGCCAGGCCTCCTCTTCCTGCTCTTGCAGTACGTCCAACACGGTGAACGTAATCCCGAGCATCCCTATAATAAATACAGCAGATTTTGGTGAAGAAAGTCTACCATGAATCAACAATAATTATGCACATGGTTAAGTGTCATTACTTGGGTATATCATAATTTATAACCAGATCAACTGTTGGAATATCTAAACCACGATTGGCAACATCTGTTGATAGCAGTATGGGAACCTGGCCAGATTTGAATTTATGTAAAGCAGACAGTCTCAAAGACTGGGATTTAAAAGAATGTAATACTGCAATTTCCAATTCAAGTTCTTCCAGCAACAACGACAAAAGCTCGCAACTCCTGCACAACCACAGCAAACAGAAAGAAACATCCAAAAAAAATTAATAAGCCTTGCGGGGTTTGAAAATGAAAAGGGCTTTTACAAGAACCAAATTAATTCACATACAAAAGAAAACATGAAAATGCTATATTCTCACATGTACCGTATCAGTAACTCAACTTATTTCTTTTAAATATTAAACTTGCAATGGTAGCCCTTCTATGCACGCTGCTGTTATATTGAGGTACCACATTCCACTCTTGCAATTACTCTTAGATCATTCCTAGAGTAGGGGGCAAATTCTAGGAAGAAAACCCGAAGGGAAAAAAGCAGGTGAAAGAAAAACTCATTCCCAAATAATGTTAGGGGAAAATCTAACGGTGAACTGGCAAAGGGGCCAAATTTGATCGCTTTTTAATTCCCACCTCCCAAAAGAAAAGGGAATGCTCTTATCTTGGTAAACTTGGGAAGAGGAGTGATTCTGCACAATTGCTATAAAATATGCAGGAGATATGCTTGTGATGCTTGAATATGCTAACCATAGTACTTACGTGAAATTGGGCTCTGACAATAATGCCATAGTGACTCATCAAAGATGTATGTGTGTAATGCAGCAAATAAGGCTTATTTATTCATCAATAGTCACATACAGGGTGACTTTTATAGCCCATGCAATCAACAAAGATTTTGCAGAAATTTGCAATTTCCTGCAGCCAGGGAGTACCATAGTATAGTAAGGTAACACCACGTTGACAACAATTACAGCAAATCTAGTGTCCCTGTTAACTGAAACTAAACAATGATAAGAGAGATGATTGAGATACATACTCGCATTTGGAAACAAAAATTATAGCAGATCTAACATCCAATTCTTCCATTTTGCTCAGAACATGTAGAAGATATACATCTTTCACATTCTCGGGGATAAAAAGATACTGCTGCTTCAGAGATTCTACCGTCTTGAAGCCTTCATATGCCTCATAGAAAAATGCCTTATTTGCAGAAAGCTCAAGAAGTGTTTGTAAATTACTTGTCATGGTGGCTGAAAATAGTAAAGTTTGCCGATTCTTCGGAAAGCACTGGAAGATAACTCTTAACTCAGTTTCAAAGCCCACATTGAGAAGTCTGTCTGCTTCATCCAAAACTAGAAACTGCAAGAAGATATATCGTGTCATGCTAAAGATTGTGGATGATAGAAAGCAAACTAGGAGGCTACTGTAACCAGATATAGATGTTAAACTATGTTAATGATGATGTGGCAGATTAGACGAGGGGAAAAAGAACATGTACTAGCATGTCGTGAGGAAACTCTCCATGAAGCACGCAGACCACAAACATTAAAGAGAAGCCTGCGACAAACTTATGGATTCCTCATATTTATCTTTGAAAGATTCCCTACTCATAGAGTTGTGTCACAATCATCGACTTAACGAGCAAATTTCCTTTTTCTCTTTACACCCAAATTCACAACAGAGATAATACAAGTTCAAATACCTGCTTAACAGTAGCACTGAAACATATAATACAAGTTTTGCCTTCAAATAAAACCAGTACAAAGCTCGCTTATCCTATATAGATAAATTGTTATGTCCATCATAACTCTCCAGTGAACTAACTGTACTAGCAACCTTCTTTCCAGAAATGAATGTGGAAAATATTTAGTTGTCAATCAGCAAAATTTCATCATGTGTCACAGTTCTTTCTCAAAAATATATTCAGTATTAGTTCACCACAGTATCAAATGACCACTTCACGATCATCAAACAAGTACGCACGAAAAGAACAGATAACATACAAGGAAGAAAAAAAAAACAAAATGATAATCACCTTCGTTTTTGCAAAAACAGGAGGAATGTCAGGATTCTCTTCAATAAGAAACTTAATCCTGCCAGGAGTGGCAATCACCACGTGAGGCCTCTGCATCAGATTCTGTGCCTGGTTTATTTTATCCATGCCACCCACAATGACAGCACATCGCAGGCTCACACCTGAAGCGAATGCCCGAAATTGCTCAGCCAACTGGTATGCAAGCTCCCGGGTTGGAGTCAAAACCAGAGCAAAGACCCCATATGGGTCTTCAGATAGGCGTTGAAGAATAGGCAGAGCAAACGCCAACGTTTTCCCACTTCCGGTCTGGGCAAGACCCAAGACGTCCTGCCCAGCTAGTATTTTAGGAATGCAGTGATGTTGAACTGGTGTGGGCCGCTTCAATCCTAGCTCCTTGCATGTATCAAGGATCCATTTGTCTAGGCCCAGGCTTAAGAAAGTCACATGAGCAGGAACCGGATTGGGGTCCGATCCTTTTACCACTGATTTGTCGGGAGCAGAGGTGACACTTTTACTGGAAGGTAGGGATCTGGCGGTAGTTGTTTTCTTTCTTGAAAATAAGCGGAAACCTTTGTCAACTTCGATTTCTGCATGCATGGTTACTAATTTGAGGAATTTGACTGTTGACGTCTAGATAAAGGAATTTCCAGCTGTTGGAGTTGATTTTACCCAAGCTTTAAGTTTTGGATTTTAAGTTCTGAAACTGGGATAAAATCTATGAGAGGTCTTCTGCTAAAAGTACCTGTCATTCATCAACAGAACATTGATCAAAACAAGATTATTAACACTTACAAATGTAACTCAAATGCATTTAGAGCTTAACACCACCTGAAGCAAAGCAAGACCTTTAACAATTCATGACACACACTCCTGGCAGAGATGCCCTCTAAACAATTGAATAAAGCTTTCACGTTTGTGCATCATCATTAAAACTTCACGTGAAATGCCTAAAGTTTCACAGTTTGATTCTTATACAGAATATAGTTATGTTTAAATATTTGTTTGATACTCATTATTCTTTCCCATTATAATATCATCTGCCACTGATTTGACTACTACTTAATTATCGCCACACAATTCAAACTTTAATTAAATCTCTACCGCTCATTTCAACTAATTATAATTTCCCATTATAATTTGATTCTGATAATGAGAATCAAAAAAGCAATAAGATTTCCAGTTTCCAATATGCACAAATAAGTGATGGTAGCATTTAATAAATCAATAGGAACACTTCCATCAGATAGTAGCATATGATGCTCTTAGCTGTTACCTAATTTATTTTTAATTTCAAGTGTACGTTCCATCTATGAGAAAATGAATACTCTCTCTCTCTCTCTCTCTCTCTCTCTCACTCACTCACTCACTCACACACATAGATATCTCTTATCTTTTACATTCAGCTACTTAACTCTAGAATTATGCATTTAGGTAAAAGGTTTTATCTATTAGATTCAGTATCGCTTCATTGACTTCGAAAGTTCAATGGCTATGGATTATGATGCTAAAAGATGCATATATAAATTTTCGGTTTTGGGGGGGGGCAGTCTATATACGTGAGAGCGCTTGATTCTCATTATTATTTCCTCATTATAATCTTATTACACTACTTGACTTGACAACTAATCAGTTCTAATCATACATTTTACAAGACCCACTAAATCTCCACTACTCATTCTGCCTCATTGTCCCAAAAAATATAATGAGAATCAAACATCCATTTGATATCATTTCAGTTCTTATAGCATTTACATCTTTTCATGCTTTAGCAGTACTGCCTCCTCTTTAGGTGAAACTCATTCCGAGCCTCAGATAGATGCCATTCTAGATGGTTAGGGATTTATCTAATAGACTGTGTGATTATCAGCCACAACAATGCTAGTGTTGCATGCATTAACTTCAAGGTACTTACGATGCACACGATTTGTTATTAATATTGCGATTATAGGCCAACCATAGCCACATAACCTGGATATTTCACCTATTCAAATATCCACCAATTAAACTTGAGAGGCAGTTCTCTAGGCAAAGAAAATCATTAACCACCTCAACAGTTCAGGAGAAATATTGTCCAGAAAATCACTTAGAATAAGGTTGACTACTGTCAAGAAACAAAAATTCTGGGGAGAAATCTACAGAGCTAGAAGTAAAGAGTGGCAATAATTAAGACATTGCAAGGTTGTGTTGAAATTATATCACTCAAACTAATCAAATATAGAGCTTGTTTGATGCTCTTTATTTCCCCAATTTATAATTTTACCTACAACTGATTTGACATTTGATTTGATAACTATTCAATTACAACCACATATTTTAAACCTTTTTACATTCCCAATACACATTCTACCTCTCTCCTCATTATAAATTCTCCACATTTTGACAAAAAAAGAGTACCAAACAAGCTCATAGTGTAAAAGTAACAAGATAGATTTAAAGCTTGTTTTCACAAAAATAAATCTGACATCACTTTCCACATTAAGATATGAAAATCAATGTTAAAAATAGATAAAACTGATGGAAAGATGTTATGGGTCCTAACTCCACATGAAGCAAAAAAGCAACTGGGGAGGACAATTAAGTAGAGCAGTTTCTTTTCTTTATTTTCTCAGTTTATCGGATCTTTGGGCAGTTCACATCTTATTAGTTAGGATATCAATTTGTCTGTCTTTTGGTATTCAGTAAAATGTAGAAGGGGGATCTGAGTATAAATTTGCAGAAACTATGTTGTACTGACTGTTGGACCCACAAAGAGCCAAACAACTCCATTTCTGTTACAAATAATTCACATTCATAACAAAAGTGGGCAGCTAGCAGAGATTTCAGGCTTGAGGCAAACTATAGAAGTTGGGCTGGGCCCGCTAATCTTAGAGTGAATTGAAATTTTAACCTTTAAAAGAGTTCTCAGGGAATCAATCTATAAATTAAAAACCCATTTACCCAACTTTATGCCACCAAATATACTGATTTTTGCATTAAAAAATAGGAGATCAAAGCTAAACGATTCATGATTCACACAATTTTTTAATACACAGAGATCTCGCCAGCAGTTCTCAACAAAATAGGCATAGATGGTAAAATAAAGGCGAAAGTTTTACAACATGTCCCCTCCAACTATATGCGCTAAAAACTGGAAGGAAACTGTGTTTTAACGGTTCATCGACACTCTATACCATCAATGAGTTTTTCCAGCCCTAGTTTCACGTAAAAGATCTAAGCGCAACTAAACAAACCATGCCCATTTGATCTAATTCTCTGGATGCCACCTAGGTCAATCGAAAACTCAGCTGATAACATATCTAGCATTTACAATTATTTTCTTAAAATACCCATAACATACAATATAATCATTCAAAACTCAATCAGTTTATAATCTTCAGAGAAGAACAAAAAACCCCATTAAAACCAAGAAAATTAGTTTTTAGAATATTGATTATGACCTTTATCTAGAATTCATTAGTTTTTTTTTTTTTTTTTTTTTGGGGGGGGGGCTTTCAAATTTTTTCCCTAGGCTTCATCAATACGGGGAAAGGAACGGAAAAAAAGGAATGGGACATAGCTAACTTTACAAGCATATTTAAAATATTTCAATAACTTAAAAAGAAAGCTAAAAATAAAAAAAAGAATACCAAAATGTGCATTATAACTGTCTTATGAAACTATTTAAGTCGAACTATGCTATTCCCCAAAGAACAAAGTTGTGTCTTTATCTAAAATTTCAGCAATCATCTCTACTAACAGGGGCAGAGTCACCTCGAGTCCAGTTGAACCTGGACAGAACCTAGAACTGGATAGCTCCTTCTGGGGAACCGACAACAACTAAAAGAAATCTGGAATCTACCTTCCAAGTTGGGTGATGATGAAGAAGAACCGGAGAAGATAGATTACCTTGCGGTAGAAATCACTGAACACAATTGGTACCAAAAGGTGTGACTAAATACAGGGCACTACTCTACTCTAAATGGCCACCATTCACGGTGACTCTATTAAGTAAAGAAAATATTAACAGCCCATTAAGTATGGTTTCTTATGCCTCCATGCAACTTTTCCATGCCCAATATAAGAACAAAATGAGCATTCAAGCAAGCATATCATCCCAATTAATACTTTATAAGCTAATATTACTCCCTTTGTTTATTAATCCGAATTTGTCTCCTGCTGTGAGAATCTATACAAGAAAGTGGACTTATAGTATAATTCTTAGTATATTTCTTTATTTCGGATTTTAGGTAAAGCTAACTAAGAAATCCATAAACAAAGCATCCAGTGAAATTTTTAACCGAGCTGTAAGAAAGCTATTTAAGCCATAATATGAGCATCTGATAAAAATTAACATTCAGCTAATCAAATTGTAAACATCAGATAAAATTCACATGAGAGACCTAGAAATACTCATATTTGACTCTAAAAAAAATAATAAATCTTCAAATGGTAGATCAAATAGAATGAAATTTACAAATTCACGAAAAAACCGCAAGATTGTATCATTTACCTTTGGAAATTTCGAAGTCCTAGACAGAGAAAACTTGATTGGAGAGAATCTGAAGGATTCAATTTGGCTGGATGGAATCGCGAGACCATTTCAGACTCAGCTGACTTTCTTCTTTACCTCGTAAACCTTAGATAGCAGCAACAATGTGACGGAAGCCCACATCCACCATGCCGCCGATCCCGTTTCTCTCTATTTGGCTCGAAAATAGTCTCCGGCTTTTAACCGCCTAGAACTTCGTCTCCGGCTGACCACTACGATGGAAGCCGCCCCTCTTTTCTATTTTTTCCCGGTTTGGGGTAATGTTAGGACAATGAGGGTAATTTCCCTTCTAATCAAGGGCATTTTTGACATTTTACATGTGCGCAGCCACCCCCTGAGGCGGGGTCGGGGGGGGGAACCAATATATCCAGTGCGCGAGATGCGAGCCGAGTGTTGAACCCTAATTCCCTATTTCGTGCAGGGTTCCGGAAACATGGCGGTGTTCCCCTCCTCGACGGAACTATGGTCTATGGAAGCTAAAGGTTGGTTTAGCAATTCCTTTTTAGACGATTATTACTTATTTTACTTAATTTCACAATAAAAACATTTATTTATTCAGACGATTATTAATAAATAAATAAACTAGTCAAAGGTACTACATTACATGTTTGGTATTTATCCTTTTGAATTTTTTTTTAGCATAGATATCTTATATTTTCTTCATTTATCGATTTTTTTTAAAGTAAATGCATTGTTATTGAACTTTAGTGAATTAGGTAAATATTTAAGAGAACAAAAACATGACACTATATATATATATATATAACACCAGAGCAAAATGAATTAAGGCTGTATTTTATTGTTAAAAATTCCACCCGAATTTCAACTTTTGTAGTGTTTTTGGATTGACAAATTTTTCCTAGGACATTATTTTCTACATTTGTCACATGACTATATTTTCCTTAAAAACAAGGAAAACATTTTCTTATAGAGTTTGTAGGTTTTCTGTTTTCTAGATAATTCATACTTTCTAACGTGAATTCCACTTTCAATTAAACACATTAAGAGATTACAGAATTTATTTTCCATGGAAATCAATTACGGGTCATTTAATTGATCAGAAATATTTTTTTCCAAAGCAAATTTCATACTTGTAATCAAACACACACTCTAATGTTGAAGTATAAAGTTCAGGAAAACCTAAATTAAACTTGATGATTTTCAGTTATTAGATGAGCTAATTGTTGAGTATATGTTAATGTTTATAATCCATATATAGTTTCTACGATGTGAATATAAATTTATAACATTGAAAATAGATAAATAGAAAGAAAATATGTAAGTTTCGCCCATGTTAATTTGTAATATTGAACCGATTGAAATTTGAAGTCTTAAAAATAACTGGAGCTTAACTGATTTACTCAAAAGTAAAGATATTTTATTATTTAATTCTCGTTTAAAAATAAAATGGAAGTTGTGAATTTATACGGACTTAGTTGATGTAACTTGCAAAAGTTAAGTTATTGGTGAAAAGTCAAAAAGTAAAATTGATTTTAATCTTTAATCTTTGAGACACTTACAAGCAATTTATATTTTATATATTAATTAATCCACTTAAGGAGATTTTTCTACTTTTTTTATTTAGTAAATTTTATAGTAATTGCTCATTGTCTTTTTAACAAAAATTTTTGTGAAAGAACTCAGAGAAGACTTGAACTTGTGACAATTGAGTTTAACAAATAAACGTTAAATATTTTACCTATTTGTTTTGTTTGTTAATATTTTTCATTAATAAATTAACATACCAAATCTAAAATGTCAATTCTAAAACAAACTCTAATCTATTATAATTCATTAATTCACTATCTCTACCGTAAGTATTAGTGAGTTTAATATTATTTGAATTTTTTAATACATTTTATATTTCTTTTGAATTTGTTAGTTTTATCAGGATTTGTTAAAATAAGGCCTGTAACAGGTATTTCTCCATTATTGTATATATGTACAAATGATTATATGAAAGAATATATGTTGTCTTTTAAACGATTTTAAACTTTACGATTACTAAGTCTATTGATCTTATTAATTCAATTAATATATACTTGTATTTTTATATTTTCTACAAGAGTGTAAATATTATAGATTTATGTCAACTATTTAATAATATATCTCAATAAGTTTTTCTATCTGTGCAACATACAGGTGATTTAACTGGTGCATTTGTAATTAGTTTTATTATGTTATTAGATCGTATTAAAATGCACATTGAGATCTTTAATTTAAAGTCTACACTGTAGATTTTAAAATAATGTTAATTTTATCAAAATACTGAAAAACGCAAAAATAAATTACGAACTCATTTGCAAATACGCCAAAAACCACCAAAGCACGGGAAAAAAAGGATGAAACCTGCTCATTTGGCGTTGCCAGGATTTTTGGCCAGTACAGTCAAAAAAAATTTTTGTTGACGGGGCAGTCCCCAGGGTGAAATTTTAAGAAATAGAAAATATAAAAGATAAATTCCAAGCATAAATACAAATCTAATTAACCAATTACTAATATACCAAATCTAATTTTGACAGTTCAACTTCAAGCAAATACCCATTTACATACTCCTTATATCCCAAAAAGATATTCCTCATTTCCTTTTTTAATCTGTCCCAAATTATATTCCCATTTCCTAAGTTAATTTTTTTAGTTTTCTATTATACTTTAATTTATTGTGCATAGTAATCATTATTAAGAATAACTAAAGTGAAATATTAAATAAATCAAATGGTATATATATCAGGAAATATATTATTAAATTGTAAATTTCCAATAATATTAAATGATATTTTCTTAATATGTGTGAAAAATAAAAAAGGAATATCTTTTTAGGATGGAGGGAGTATAACATATGTACATATTACATGAACAAATTAGGGCATTACTAAAACTTAGGGCTTTACAATTTGGAATATGCAAACCTACTAAGCAAATGTTATTTAGTTATTACAAACATAAATGAAACTAAAATGAGTTTTTTTATTAACATCTATATATATAATAAGAATAAGGTCTAGCTTATAGGTTTTCTCGCCTAAACTGTCTTGGTGAGCCGGTGTCTATAATTTATATTTTTATTTAATTTTATGTATAGATATTGATTTTTTTATTGCTTGATTTATTGAACCTATTTTAAGCTAATTTATTTTCTAAACTTTTTCCTTCAAAATATTTCCTGGACTTTAATTACCAAAAAATTTGCAAGCATTTTTTGACTTCACCATAATGATACTTACTTCAATCTTCATTTGAATTAAATTGTGATTGAATGCCATCCAGATTTAGAGTTTTAAATTGGGTATGAACCTTAATATTTTGGTCATTTAGATCGGAAGAGGTCTAGCTTATAGATTTTCCCGCCTAAACTGTCTTGGTGAGTCTCTGGTGTCTATAATATATTTTTATTTAATTTTATATATAGATACTTATTTTTTAATTTTTTTCTTTATTTATTGTACCTATTTCAAGCTAATTTATTTTCTGAACCTTTCCCTTAAAATATTTCTTGGACTTTAATTACCAAAAAAATTGCACGTGTTTTTTGACTTTAACATAACGATACCTGCCGCATCTTTATTTGAATTAAATCATGACTGAATACCATCCAGATTTAGAGTTCTAAATTAAGTATCAACCTTAATATTTTGGTCATTTGATTTTGTTTCTACCAAATATAAAAGAGTGAATCAGTCAAAATGCAATTGAAGTAGTCAAAATTTCGACCAAAACGACGAAGTTTGGGTCTTAATCCTTTCCCTTTTTTTTTTTGCCACAGAGTCAGCGAGTCAAGAGGCTTCCGTCATCTGGCATACGCGTTGTTTCTCTCTCTAGGTAAGGTAATGTTATCTTCTCTTCCTCAAATTCGAACTCTACCTTCCCAAATCTTCTTTATGTTCTTCATCTTCGTGAAATTTTTTGAATTGGGGCTGCAGAATGATTCCGCGATTTCTTGTGCTGCCATTGATCTCCATTCTTATTGTCTGAAATTCCATGTTTTATATTTATTTGTAACGTTTTGTTTGTTTAATTGACAAACTGGGTTTCGAATGAGATTAATTTGTTTTATGTCGTACATGGTGCAGTTTTATCAGTTTCAGGTAGTGGGTGGCGTAGGGATTTACTGATGGAGACCCGAGAGCATAAAAAAATCTACCAGATGAATTGCGTCATTTGCTTTTCATAAGTTTCATCTGGGTTTAATGTGCATTTTGATTACTTATGAAGAACATTTTACTTACAAGAATAGATATTGTTGTCCATTTTCGTTTAAAATTAGATTGCGCTTGACTTTTTCTTTGCATTCATCATTTCATCTTATTATTTTGGAGTAGGTCTTAAGTTAAATGATTATATAATCAATCTGATTTTCCATACAAACATATGGGAATTTTGCAGTAGAAATTGTGGGTTTTCGGCGGCAATAGATGTTTTAGCTGATCATAATAAGATCTCTGAAATGAAGAAAAATCGAAGAAATAAGTGGAAAGCCTATCTCAGTATAGATACAGTGAAGGGTCACTTCTTTCTTCATTCGTATCCCTATCTTCCAAACTCCACTCTTACACATTATTTATAATTTAGTTGCTCTCGGTTAACTTTGATTTGATCACATGCAATGGTACATGTTGTAATTCAGCTTCTGATGGTTGAGTTCTCTACCATTTTGCTATTGACCTGAGCAACCGGATCGAAGACCTATCGTCCAAGTGCCACATTCTGCAACTCATAAGACATACTTTTTTGTTTCTTGTGAGTGAAGGGGATGATAGCAGATAGGTATATGTGCACTGAAAAATTTGATTGTGAGGCTTGTTTGGTGATGGATTTAATTTTCTGGGATTTGGAATGGTGGTTGATCATATCTATTTTCTAGAAATGGCAGACAAATGTATGAGAGGAAATTTTTCCCTTGCCTGTGCTTAAATGGAGACAAGTTATTTAGTTGTTCTAACCAATTTTAGGATTTTTTTAAAAAAATCTTTTTGTTCTCCTTTTGCTAATAAAAACTTATTATTGTGAGTTTATTACGAATCGTTGGTTCCGCTGAAAGTCTTGTTTTTGGGATGTATATATTTAATTCTATTGATTGTTAGTGTAAATTTGGGTGCAAGTTATGACTGTATCAACTAATTTAAATTTCATGGAGGACTGTGTTGAAGGCTTCTTCACAACATCTGTACAAATGCCCACAAAATCTTAGTGGCGCACTGGCACAAGACGGTTTTTCTTCACTAGATTGCTTGCTATTTTCCTTTTCTTTTTGTAAAGCTCTGTGTGTGTGTGTGCGCGCGCGCGCGCGCGCTGTGTGCTTTAGAGTGCTATTTCAACAAAGAATACTATTAAGTTGAGTATTCTTCAAACTTTAGATTTGTTAAGAAAACATAATTCGTGTTTGCTATAAATCCCACGTGTAATATGGTAAGAAAAAGTGGTGATTTTCAGCAGATTATTTTGTTTCAGTTCAAGGCTCCTTTTTAGGATTAAATGGCATTCTTGAGTTAATTTTCCACTGTTGGTTTGAGCTTAACTGAAATGGGCTCATCATAGATCATCCAAAGGTGTGAATTTGTTGTGTGTTTTCTTTGTGTTTTTGTCTATACTGTTACATACACACACATGCTTGCACATATTAGAACTTGATAAATTTTGTGTAATTGCAAATTCAGTTATCGTTACAAAGAGTCGACCAATTGATTGTTTGAATTGATTCAATGGTAGAGAGGTCCTGCAAGCACGTGATTTGATTTGTATTTTCTATAGGAACTGCAAGACTTCTAGGTTTCTATGTTTACATTGGAAATGGAGAGGATGGGCTCCTTTCTGAATGGTACACCAAGAAAGGTAACTCTCGTTATCATCATATATTGGCATAATAAGATGTAGAATTTTATTACATGTGCCTTTGGGAATTCTACTCCCATGAGGGATTTTTTTCATTATCTTTTTGCATGAAATTTCTTAATTTGAGTTATATTTTAATGATTTTCCATGTGCCTTCGGGAATTTATGCTACCATAAGAGAGGTTTTTTTATTTTTTTATTTTTTGCCCTTAAATTTTAGTGCATGAAAAAATTGAGTTACTTTGATGATTTTCAGGGATATAATTAATCCTTGGCACAGAAATAGTCAAGGCAGATGTTGCTTCAAAGACATTGACTGAACATCCCAAGTTTTTTATGTTGAATAAATTTTGAATGAATATAAAAAAGGATTCTAGATATTATGTAGAATAGCTCTACATAATTGTTGATTTTTTGCTGTACTTAGATTAAATGCTCTGGAAGTATATGTTAGTGTAGAAGGATAAGGGAGGATCATATGTTTAGTTGTTTAGACGTTCGGCTCACAGTCTTTGATTTAATGAAAGCTTTTGTATCACCTCATCATTTACTCAAGGTGAGTTTGTTTCGAACTTCTACAACTATTGTCATAACTATATATTAATTTTTTTTCTCCTTTTTTAGTTTCTATAATTAATTAATTATTAATAACAATACATTTGTTGAAGTTATTTAAGGAAAAAAAAAACTAAGTGGAGAATACATGACAAATGCAGTACAAAATCCACACTGAGTCAAGCAAAAAAATATAACGGAACACGTGCAACGCACGTACGCGTGCTAGTAATTCCTTAATATATGAAATATATTTATCTTGTATCTTGATATTTGGTATTAAGTAATCCCATCCATCCTTACCATAATTAACTAGCAAACTTGATTCTTACATATAGTACTACCTAGTAAGATTATGTTTCATTTCACGCCAATTATGTTGTGGTAAAAGGATAGCGTTATGACTTACTTACCTAATAAGTTTTTTTTTTTTAAAGATTTTTAAGCCCTTTTTATATTGGTTTTTCTTCCTTTTTCATTTTTTTCTGAAATAAACGCATAGATTGATAGCTTTTACTTCTTCCATCTTTCTTTTTTAATCATGTTCATTGTGAAATTGGGATTAATTATATGAATTGAAACAATGATAATAATAAATTGGGACAAATTTTGTTATTTCTTTGTTAATTATTTTCACTTCCAAATGTAATCTATATCCATCTATTTATAATAATCTCTCTCTCTCTCTCTCTCTCTCTCTCACAGTCCTCAACCTTATGCCACTAATGAAATTGATAATGAAGAGTCCTCATTTGGTTTTGTTCTTTCAGTTCATTTTTACTTTATATATATACACATATTAATAGTTATTAATTTCATTATATGTTATCAAATGGTGAGTTATTCATATTTATTATTTGAGATTAATTAATCTTCTTTTGTTATGATGTTAATCTTCTTTTGTTATGATGTACATGATTTTATAGTTTACATCATCCGTGACGATCTAATATATTTGTAAAAAATAAAAAAATATATATGTTACTACAAAATATCA
>CAVNYN010287992.1:0-18963 GCA_963692815.1 Nyctanthes arbor-tristis | reverse complement strand
TAGTACTACCTAGTAAGATTATGTTTCATTTCACGCCAATTATGTTGTGGTAAAAGGATAGCGTTATGACTTACTTACCTAATAAGTTTTTTTTTTTTAAAGATTTTTAAGCCCTTTTTATATTGGTTTTTCTTCCTTTTTCATTTTTTTCTGAAATAAACGCATAGATTGATAGCTTTTACTTCTTCCATCTTTCTTTTTTAATCATGTTCATTGTGAAATTGGGATTAATTATATGAATTGAAACAATGATAATAATAAATTGGGACAAATTTTGTTATTTCTTTGTTAATTATTTTCACTTCCAAATGTAATCTATATCCATCTATTTATAATAATCTCTCCCTCTCTCTCTCTCTCTCTCTCTCTCTATATATATATATAAAATAAAAATAAAAATAATTATAATAATATAGGGAATGAGCTCAATGAAGTTTTGTAATAAAGAGTAGAAACGTGGTTGGAATTAGTATTTTTGTCGACTATGAGAGTATCTAATTGCTATTGCTGGAGAGGTAAAATAGATGTTTATTTAGAGGCCAATATATAGAACTTGCGCCCCATATGGTTGCTTCTATTGTTATGTTTTCTAAATATTTTCAAACTTCGAAGATAATTTGGATATGGAAAATTTGTTTGTGTAATCATTGTGAACAAAATCAGAGATTAATAATATATATTACAATTAATAAATGCATTTTTTTATTTATAAGTTCATATTGCCATTGATATTTAAAACGTTTAAATGGTGGAGAACTACATCCATGTTGTGTTTTTTGCATTTTCGACAATTCTACTACTAACTTTTTTTCTACGTTCAAGATATTTGCCTTCTAGAAATCATAACAGGTTGTTATTTATGACAACTGTAAATGTTGTGTAAACTTTTATTCTTTTTGAAAATGATATAATTATGTATGGGCGGCCTATTAGTTGTTTTGTATTTCTCTCTTAATCCGATGAGTATATTTAACTTTGTTATATTCTTAATATGCACGACTTTATAATTGTTACAAATAATTTGGGTTTCATAATAACTATTACTACCTCCATTCCACAAATATAGTCCAGTAGGTAGTTTTACGTGGATTAAGAAACAATAGTTAATATAGTTGAAACATTAAATTTTACTTTAGTTTTCCACATATACCCTCATGTTCCATTAATTATTTGAAAGACTTTCAATGTATAGGTAATTGAATAATAATAATTAATTAGGGGTACATATGGAAATGAAACATTAAATACATGTTCAATATGGTAATTGAACTATCTTTTTAAGATGGGCGAAAAAGGAATACTGGACTATCTTTGTGGGACGGAGGTAGCATTATGACATAGGATTTTGAAATTAATGGTGAAGGAACTGACTGTAATATTCTGGACTGAATGGAGTTCTATACTTTTGAAGAACATTAAATTGGGTAACTTTGTCATTCAGATTATTGCTAATTTGTACATTTCTACATTTTTTATTTTAAATATATGTTTGATGGAGACTAACTACTTCAATTTAAATTTTATATATGTTACCGTTGAGATTTTTTATTACTGTTATTATCTCTGTGCATAGTAAATAATAATCAACTCATTGGTATTAAGAAGTCATTGCCAAGTTCGAACAATTGAGCTGACAAAGATGAATGAACGAGCGCTGAGCTATTTACTGGAGTTGTAGACTTGGAGCAAGGTCCTGTTCCAGTCGCCGTCATTTGAGCAACTGGTTCGTCTTCGAGCACTAGAGGAGCACCAAACCAACGCAAGAAAGGATTAAAGGAATTTTCTTTGTTTCTTTCTATTTGCTGAATTCGGCAAGGAAAGGGAATAAATGGGGTCTGGGCCGGTATTGTATTTTCTTTAGGCCAATATAATGTGCTGGCCAAGCCGACTTTTAGGCTGAATTTTCAGTGCAGTCTAGGCTTACTTCATAAAAGATCACTTCGAGGCCCAGCCCGGTCCGTCGACTGCACTGGGCCTGGACTAGCTTTGCCCAGTAGTAGGCTTATATTTTAATCCATATACTTTTTATGGTATGAATATTTGAAATTCTAACATTGAAAATAGATAAATGGGAAAAAATTGAAATGAAAAAAAATCGAAATTAATCGTATAAATTTGTAATATTGAAGATTGAATCGGTCTGATCTCTCTCTCTCTCTCTCTCTCTCTCTCTAGTGGAGAGTTTTCTCTTTACCCTCACCGACTATGGTTGTAGGGTTCTTATTGGTTTCTTATATCAATTTCTCGTTTTTGCTTTGCTATTATGGAATCTCAGTTCGCAAGCATGGCACTATCAACGGAGGAAAAAGAGGAACTGGGATTGGCTACTGGTGATGGGAAACAAGACGGGCAGAATATAGAGTTGTGTTTGCTGGGCAGATTTCTCACAGATAGGTCTATAAACTTCAACACCATGAAGAACTGAATAGCAAACATCTGGCGGCCGAGAAAGAGACTGAAAGTAACGGGCATCAATGGCCAACTCTTTTTATTTCAATTCTACCATGAGGTTGACATTAAGAGAGTAGTAGGCCGAGGATTATGGTCATTTACAGCAACCTGCTGATCATTCATCAACTCAAAACGGGAGGGATACCACAAAGAATTACATTATTCTATGTAAGTTTCTCGGTCCAAATCTACAACCTTTTGGTGGGCTACATCTTATAAATGGGTGGGGTGCGAACTCAGCAACTTCATTTGGGTTTTCCAGAAATATGATACCAAGAATAATAATGCCATTTGGATGTCATATATGCGGGTGCAGTTTCAAGTGGATGTCGGAAATCCTCTGAAATGTTGTAAGAAAATCCTTAAAGCGGGTGGGAATTGGTGTATGGTCAATTTTAAGTATGAACGGTTACCTACCTTCTGCTATATCTGGGATCGATTGGGTCATCTCAGAGAATTTTTGTGACCAACTTTTCACGTCGAAGGAATCTAAAATCACCAAAGCATGGAGAGCATGACTGCGTGCACCACTGAAGTGTAACAATGATCAGTCGAGAAATTGATGGTTGAGGAAGGAAAACGCAGTTCTGATGGTGGATAAAAAAGGAAGAGAGAAGATGGGAGCAAATTTAGCAGAAACAAATCAATTTGGTGTATTCCTACAAGGCAGTGTAATCTCGGTGACTAAGGAAAGTAGTGCATCAATGAAATTTCCTTTGCTGGACGAAAAGCTGGGAGTTGAAGTTAATATTGGGCTAGTTGATAGAATAACCCATGACCAAAATTTGGGCCTTGAGAAGGAAGAACTGGAATTTGAGGAGAAAAAAGAAAAAGAGGCATAACCATGCAGGAAGGCCACAAAGAACTTATGAATATAGATGACGAGCCACTAGACCCAATTGTCAGCTCAAAAAACAGATTATAAGCAAGACTTGGGACCCAGGCCTGTCAAAAGCCATGACGTGCTTTAGCTGGAATTGCCGGGGACTTAGCAACCCTAGTGCAGTAGTTGTGTTACACGAGATTGTTAAATCTCGAATGCCAGATGTTATTTATTTGAGACGCTTGTTTGTTCAAATAAAATTGAAGAAATAAGAAGACGCTCTTCCGATCTTTGTGCTTTCTCAATGGATAGTCTGGTTCGAGGGGAGGGAATAACAGTGCTATGGAATAATAAAAATGATATTTCTATTAGTGGCTATTCAAATAATCACATCGATTTGAAGATTGAGGATACCAAAAACGGAGTTTGGAGATTAAATGGATTTTATGGTTACCCAGAACGAAATCGTAAGATTGAGTCATGGGAGTTGTTGCACCACATACATTTACTTTTTAGCCTATCATGGTGCATTATCAAAGATTTTAATAACCTATTAAATCAAGCCGAGAAGGAGGGCAGATTCCCTCATCCAAATCATCTCATCCGAGGCTTTAGAGATGCAGTGATAGATCGCATGCTTGCTGATCTTGCAATCAAAAGATACAAATTTACCTAGAAAAAGAGCCATAGCATTGATCATTGGGTACAAGAATAGTTGGATCGAGCTATGGCATCGAACTCGTGGCTGCAACGGTTTAAGTTAGATGTTCTACTCAACCTTAGTGTACCTATTTTGAATCATTCACCCATTTTTCTTAATACAATGTAATAGAATAATAGCCAGAGGCAGTGCCGAACAAAGTTTGAAAACAGATTTCTGAAAAAATAGAGTTTTGAGGAGTTTTCCACCCATACGCTGCAGCAAGGACAAGGTGAGTTGCTCCTTCAGAAGTTGAACTTTTGTCTAGCCGAACTTAATCACTGGAGAAGGAATTCTGTCCAAAATTTCAGAAAACAAATTGAAAGGCTAAAGAATGAGGTCGAGACTGTCAGACCTCCAATTTTATTGCCATATTATCTTGAAATATTGTAGTGATAGCATTTAAATATAAATCTCAATTCAAAATCAAGGGCGAGACTCTACAAATACAATTCAAAAGTATTGAGACGTTTTTGCTATGCACTCTAATAATTAAGTGTATTGTGGACTATCTACACTGAAACTTCCGCCATATACTAAAATCTCAATTACATACATGTATCTTCTCCATCCTTGGGACAGATCCGTGCACTCACAGGTATAGAAATTATTGATTGATAATAAGTTAAATTTGACATTGGTAATACTATTATAGTAGAAGAATTAGCTATTAAATGTTTATCACTTGCAATGAAGACAATGAAAAATGGATGAGAAAGAAGATGACTTTCACTTCATTTCCAAGCTAACCCTAAAAAATAACATAAGGTCTCTAAGTTTATCAAGTGCAATGGAAACAAGGAAAAGCGGATTAGAAAAATGATAGTTTTCATTTTATTTCCAAGTGTTACGCTAACCAAAAATGATGTCATATGACCTTGACCTCTATTAATGCTAAAGGATGTTTTCGAGTCAAAATAATTACAAGAAAAGCAGGAAATAAATGAGTAATGAATGCTTTGATTCCCTTTTCATTCAAGTTTTTATAAGTGAGTAACGTATGTCTTTGGCTCTATCCTTTTCTATTTCTTGTCTCTCTCTTTTGGCTCTCTCTCTCTTAGAACTTGTGCCTTCCTTTAATTGTATTCGGCCTTTGATAATTGACGGTGCATCATTGCTTTGATGATTGACAGTGCACCCTTGCTTTGATGATTGTTTCTTGCTCTTGGGCATCGCTAGTGGAGTTGTCTACCCGTTTTGCATTGCATTTGTATTACTTTGCGGCATTATGACCTTGCTATGTGGTTTTAGTCATTTTGTATATTTGTATTGCATGACTTACGGGTAAATGCTAAACGAGTGATGTGCCCCAGTTTTGTATCTTTGTATCTTTGTCAACTTGTGATCTTTCTTGTATTGTTTTGCGTGGGCTAATACATGTTGTTTTTCACTAAGAACTTTTTACTCACTCACCATCTTCTACCATCCTGCAGGTATTGAATTTAGAGATTTATGGCCAGATCATCCCAAAGGTAAAGAAGATACATGTATGTGATCAAGATTTCGGTGTGTAGCCAAGGTTTCATTGTGGGTAGCCCACAAAACATTTAATTATTAGAGTGTGCAGGAAAAGCTTCTCAATACTTTTTCATTGTATTTGTAAAGTCTCACCCTCCAAAGTTTGAATCTAGATATATATTTAAATGCTTCCGCTACTGATATTTTGAAAAAATAAGGTATTAGATTTGGGGGCGTGACAAGGTGGTATTAGAGCATGATCATGTGACCTCACATACATGTATCACTCCTACTTAGACAAATCCATGCACTCACAACTATAGAAATTATCGATTGATAATAAGTTAAATTTGACCTTGGTAATACTATTATAGTATAAGAATTAGCTCTTAAAAGGTTATCACTTGCAATGAAGACAGTGGAAAATGGATGAGAAAGAAGATGACTTTCACTTCATTTCCAGGCTAGCCCTAACAGATATCATATGGTCCCTAAGTTTATCAAGATCAATGAAAACAAGAAAAAGCGAATTAGAAAAATGATAATTTTCATTTTATTTCCAAGTGTTACGTTAACCAAAAATGATGTCATATGACCTTGACCTCTATTCATGCTAAAAGATGTTTAGAGTCAAAAAAATTTCAAGAAAAGCAGGAACTAAATGAGTAATGAATGCTTTGATTCCCTTTTCAATAAAGTTTTCATAAGTGAGTAACGCATGTCTTTGGCTCTATCCTTTTCTATCTCTTGGCTCTCTCTTTTGGCTCTCTCTCTCTTGGAATTTGTGCCTTCTTTTAATTATATTTAGCCTTTAATGATTGACAGTGCACCATTGCTTTGGATAAACGATTCTTTCTTGTTCTTGGGCATCACTAGTGGCGATGTCTACCCGTTTTGCATTGTATTCGTATTGCTTTGCAAAATTATAACCTTACTATGTGGTTTTGGTCATTTTTTATATTTGTATCGTATGGCTTACGGGTAGAAGCTAAAATAGTGATGTGCCCAAGCTTTGTATCTTTGTCAACTTGTGATCTTTCTTGCATTGTTTTGCGTAGGCCAATACATTTTGTTATTCACTAAGTACTTTGTACTCACTCCCCATCTTTTACAATCCTGTAGGTATTGAATTTACAGCTTTATAGCCAGATCGTCCTAAAGGTGGAGAAGATACATGTATGTGATCGAGATTTCGGTGTGTGGCTGAGGTTTCTTTGTGAGTAGCCTACAAAATACTTAATTATCAGAGTGCGCAGCGAAAGCGTTTCAATACTTTTTAATTGTATTTGTAAAGTCTCGCCCTTCAAATTTTGAATCAAGATATATATTTAAATACTTCCGCTCTGATATTTTGAGAAAATAAGGTATTAGATTGAGGGACGTGATAGAGACGATGCAGCTAGGGCCCGGGCAAGTAACAACTAGTTTATTGGAATCCAAAAAGGCGGAGTTGTGCTCGGTGCTACTGCAAGAAGAAGCCTACTGGAAACAATGGGCCAAAACCCATTGGTTGCATGTGGATGACTCCAATACGAAGTACCTTCATACGGCTGCTTCAGATAGGAGAAGAAGGACTATATCTAGATTAAAAGATGACAATGGTGTTTGGCAGGAAGAATGGAACAACATCACAGATGTGGCAAAATCTTACTTTGAGCATGCATTTAGCACAGATGAAATGGAGGTAGGGGACATCTTTGAGTGGATGTAACCAAAGATCAGTGATGAAGACAATGAGCAGCTTCTTGCACCTTTTAGTCAGGATGAATTTAAGCGAGCCATAAACCAAATGTACCCTGAGAAGTCATCGGGACTGGATGGTTTAAATGCTGTTTTTTTTCAAAAGGCTTGGCCAACAATTGGTGAGGAAATTGTTAACAACTGTATTAAGTGGTTAGAGCACAAAGAATTCTTGGACTCACTTAATGATACTATGTTAACTCTGATCCCAAAGTGTGACAATCCGACGTCAGTGAAGGAGTTCAGACCGATTGCTTTATGTAATGTTCTTTATAAACTCATAGCAAAGGTGTTGGCGAATAGACTGAGAAAGGTAATGCCAGATCTTATTTCTGATACACAATCGACTTTTGTACCAGAGAAAAGTATCACAAATAATGTGTCGATAGCTTTTGAGATAATTCACTATATGAAAAGAAAGAAAAAATGGAATGAAGGAGGATGTAGTGATAAAGATAGATATAAGTAAGGCTTATGACCGGGTCAGCTAGCTTTTTCTGCAAAAAATAATGGAAAAGATAGGGTTTGCCAAAGATTGGGTGAGGATTATCATGCTATCCGATCTCTATGGTTCGTTACACTGTTTTAGTTTATAGAAAAGAAGTGGGGCCGATATGTCCGGCTAGGGGTTTAAGGCATGGTAATCCTCTATCACCTTACCTGTTCATTATTTGTGTAGAAGGGCTCTCTGCTCTTATCAAACAAGCCTAAGATAGAGGAGAACTCCATGGTTGTAAAGTAGCTAGCCCTAAGTGTGATTCACCTTTTTTTGTGGGTCATAGTTTTTTGTTCTTCAAGGCTACAATGGTGGAAACTTAAGTTATAAGAAATATTCTATAGAAGTATAAAGTTGTCTCGGGACAATCAGTAAACTTGGACAAATTGGGTATTTATTTTAGTGCCAACGTTCTTCAAGAGACAAGGAACAACATTCCTGAGCTTTTAGGAGAGACAATCCGTTGAACACTGGCGAGTATCTTAGGCTCCCATTACTTATTGGCAGGAAAAAAAGAGACGTGTTTAGTTTTTTGAAGGATAGATTATGGCAAAGACTACAAGTTGGAAGGATAAACTGTTTTCCAAAGCGGGGAAAACTATTTTGGTAAAGACAGTCACTCAGACACTTCCCATGTATTGTATGTCGACATTCCTTCTCCCAGTGTCTTTGTGCGATGAGTTACAAAAAAGGATGGACTTTTTTTGGTGGGGTTCGAAAGCTAATGGAGATAGAAGCATTAATTGGTTTTGTTGGGATTGACTTTGTGCCAGAGGACAAATAGGAGGTACGGGATTTCGTTAGTTTCATGCGTTTAATCTAGCTATGCTTGGGAAGTAGGAGGAAACCTTATGTCTAATCCAAATGCTCTTGTTAACCATCTTCTCAAAGCCAAATCTAACCCAAGGGGGACTTTATGTCATCACAATTGGGTTAGAATCCTAGTTTTACATGGAAAGGCATTTGGGCTTCACATACAGTGCTAGAAAAAGGATGCAGGTGGCGTGTTGGGAAAGACAGCAATATCTATATGTGGAAGGACCCGTGGTTAAGGAGAAATTTAAATTTCAGGCTAGAGACAACGGTATACCCGAGTTGGAGCATATGAGAGTGAATGAGCTCATTCTAGATGATGGGAAGTAGAACATGGATTTAATTCGATGACTATTTACGACCAGGGATGTGGAGGAGATTTGTAACATTCTTCTCAGTGTTACTACATGACAAGATAGCGGGGTTTGGCATTTGAGCAAATATGGCATATACTTGGTGAAATCTAGTTATCGAGTTGCTACAGAGTTAGGAAAGACAGCGGAATAGCTTCACGAAGAAGGAAACTGGATGTCGATATGGAAACGGAGGATCCCACCTAAGTTGTAGATGTTTATGTGGCATGCTTCTCGCGATTATCTTCCTACTCGAGAAAATCTTTGCAGTCGAGACATCCCTTTGGAGGCAAATTGTATTTTCTGTGGTGAAGAGATTGAGACAAGTTTTCACTCATGGGTTAGTTGCTCTTATGCTTGTGCTTGTTGGAGAGAAGCTAGTATTTCTATTCCAATTGGAGGCTTTACCACTGTGAAAGGTTGGCTGTTTGATAAGGTATTGCAGCGACCTTGTCATGAAGTTGGTAAGGTGTTTGCTATTGCTTGGAGCATATGGAGGGAGAGGAATTCCAAATTATGGCGAGGACAAGCCCAAACACCAAAGATAGCTGTGCTTATAGGAATGAGAATGCTCTCGGAGTGGCTTGAAGCAAACAAGAAGATATTTCCAACTTTTGATGGTAATACACGGCTGACCTGATGGCAACGACCACCAGTTGGGAGTCGAAAATGTAATGTTGATGTAGCCAGTTTCAATGACTATAGGAGAACCAGCTTTGGCATGGTGGTGAGTGATGAGAAGAAGCAATTTTTAACATGTCGAATAGGAACAATAGATGGTGTTTTCCCTTCAAAAGAGGCCGAGGCTTCGGGGCTATGAAATGCAATCAAGTGGATTCAAGAGTTGGATATGCATGGCGTGATTATTGAGCTGGATGCCAAAGGTATCGTGGATTCTTTCAATGGCAATGAGCATGACAATTCGGAATTTGGCATGATTATTCATGATTGCAACTCTTTACTAAGAGAGGCCAACCAGATTGTTGTAAAATATGCTAGGAGGTAAGCAAATATGGCAACATATAGTTTAGCTAGAAAGGCTCATGATGCCTACATTCCATGTACTCGACATGCTGTTCCTGGTTGGCTTGAGGAGGCTTTAGCAAAAGATATACCAACTTCTTTCATTGATAATGAGAATTGAGTTTCTTGTTTCGAAAAAAAAAAAAGATTGAATAGGTCTAAATTTGAAGTCGCAAAATAAATAGGATTTGGTTTTATTTATTTAAATATTAGAGAATAACGAGGTAGAAAGAGGATTTGAATACATTATTGAGGACCGAATTAGATTAAATAAAAAATTATTAGATTTTATTAAGGATTTCATTGATCTAATTTACAAAGGTTAAGTTAGTAGAAATGATTATTTCCTACTTAAGACCTCTTGTTTATAGTGGTTACTGTCATTTAAATAATTCCGTTAATGTACCTTAAAGGGCTAATTAATACTATCTACACCCAATTTTCATGTTTTTGGATTTTTCTCAAACCTTTAAAAACTGGTATTTTTACCATCAATTCTCATTTTTGGTGCTATATAAGCTTTATGACTAAAATAGACTATAATATCATCCAACTTTAATTAACATAAAAGAGTAAACAATAAAATAAATAAAAATAAATAAACAAGTTTATCAATATAAATAATAATTTTTAACACCTATACGAGTGTCGTTATGACACCCAATGTCACATGTGCGTGCATGTATGCATACTCACGTGAAGCACATACATGTAATCACATAGAGTGCGTATATATAGCCACATGAGACATGTGTATCATAACAACACCAATATGGGTGTGAAAATTTTCATCAATATTACATTTTTTTTGCTTTAATTTTTATTTGATTTGACTTGTTTTAGCAAGTAATAAAATCACGTTACTATTATTTTCTTATTCATTCTTAATCTATTGAACTTTTTAGTTAGTAATTAGAAGGTATTATAGCCATTTTTAGTTTAAAAGTGCTATATAGCACAAAAAAAATTGAGAATTGAGAATAAACATAGCAGTTTCTAAAGGTTAAGGGCGAAAAAGACAAAAATATGAAAGGTTGAAGGTCGATGGTGCCAATTAGTATACTTTTTTTTTTTTTAATAGGAAAGGAGACATAGGGAGGAGAGGGAAATTGGAGGAGGGGCAGGTGTGATTTGAACTTAGGATCTATCGTCTGAAATGTAAGTACATATCTACCTTACTACAATCCGAACCACTACCAATTAGCATACTTTAAAATAATACATATATATATATATAAACCATACATATATAATTTTATATTTATGTATATTGTAAATAATTATTGTATATAATGAATGATTATTGTATATTTGAAACCCTAGAATTCCACCTATAAATAGGTTGTTCTGGTTCTCATAATGATATACAATTCACAAGCTTTCTCTCCAACTTTGCTTTCTATTTTCTGTTATTTCTTTCTAATTTTTAACATGTTATCAGCACGATGAGCTCAAAAAATTTTCAATCTTTCACAAATTTTCTTGAAAAATTTTTGTTTCTTGATTACTCACATTCCGATTAAAAAAGGGGGGGGAATCAATTGATTTCTTAATCTATACGAACATTGAAAAATTTAGTGCTCAAGAAAGTTGTTATTTTGATTATGATTTTCTTTTGTATTTCTTGCTGCACGAATAATTATGTTCCATGACGACCAAATTCTTTTCTCACCGTGTGCACGACTCTCAAAGATGCCGGTTCAATTCAGGTAATTTAATTTTTAATAACCTGAATTAGTTGATGGTTGTCACTTGGTTACAAGATCCAAATGCGTGAATTCTTCATCCATTGACTGTGGCATAGGTGCACCTATGTACATTATGATTTTTGTTATGCGGATGTTGTTTTTGATAAAATTTAAATGGATGTTAATCCATGATTAATAAATCGTCTAATGAACTTATCATGGTATCTTGAAGAAACACAATCGTTCAAAAATCTATCAATAATTGAGAAGATTATTGTGATTTAGATATTATTTTTTGTGGTCAATGAAGAATCATAATTTATGCTCCATATTCTAGAAGAATATGATTGACTCCTGAAGTTTTTTGACATATATTATCCTTTTAGTTCCTGAAGAATCACTAATTACATCTCATATTCTAGAAGAATATGATTGACTTTAGAAAAGCAATATAAGATTTGTCATAATTCCTGAAGAAACATGATTCTATAATTCTTAATAGTCCTGAAGATTATTAAGATTAATAAGTTATGATTCCTAAAAAACACAATATGATCTCATCGTATTCTAATTTAATATGGTATGCTTTTGAATAGCATGATATATGAGATTTAGATCAGTGTCTTCTTGAAGAAAAATACATTAAATAAATATTCTTGAAGAATATTTTATATTACTCATTATGAATTATCTCTTTTATTATTCGTTATATGTATTATTTATTTCTTATTTTGTTATTTATTTTTAGTTTATTACTACTTTAGTTAGATTAAATAAGTTATTACTTTTGAAGTAGCACAATTAATTGTAATATTCTGAACAATACTGCGTGCTTCTAAAGAGCAATTTATATTGGATCTAAAGATCTAATTTATTTAGTAATTTAATATTTCCAAAGAATATTGATCTATTGCTCATGAAGTAACAATAACTTAAATTGGTTTTAAAAGAAGAATTTACTATACTTCTAAAATAGTATATATCTTGATGACTATAGATATTGGTGATATCTAAAACAATACTCCCTGAAGGAGAGTATAAATATTCATATCCTATTGATATTGAATTTATGACTTTATATATCGTAAATTATACTAATAGTCAATATCACAAAATTTTAGTTAGTTGCACGTGACATATCTGCAAGAATTATTTGTCATAGGCCCTTGATGTTTTAGTTGATTTGATCTCAACTAAATTGGGTAAGACAATGAAAGAAGGAAACACATTTAAAGATTATGTAAAAGCACTTAGTTTCCTTCGTTTTTATGTCTAAGTCAAAGTGGAGTACTTTAACGTAAAAAATCCACATGATATATGAAAAATCATGAGTTCTGCTCCACTGGTTTCATTGCATTGTCTGAAGTAAATGCAATATCTTATCGTGAACCTTGGGTAAGATCATGGGAAAACTCATTAACAAACCCAAATAGTGAGATGTATAAAGCATCCAATAATAATAGCTCATCTAAAAAGGGAGCAATAAAGGGCATTGAACATGTACCTGTTGTACAACAAAATACATTGTAGATATCTAACTTGTAGTCAATCAAGGGAAAAAGAAAAGTAGAGATTAATTTCCTTGATTATGATGGTCAAGTAGTGACTCACTTTGAATTTCTGATTTTTTTGTTGGCCAAAAGGGAATATTGGTAACATGATTGGTGGTTAATCATAATAAATTGTTCTAGTTGATAGTGCAACTACACACATCTTATTTAAGACAAAATACTTTCTAAATTAATATTAGTTGAAAATAATGTTAATATTACATATTAGTGCATCAAATATCATCAAAAGCTCCAAAAGAGCTTGTATTATTTTGACAAATTATACTAAATTGTATATTGATGATGAACTTTAGCAAATTCAAGAAAAGTTTGCTGATTTTTAAATATATCTAATAGATATTACGTTGAGATGGTGCAAAAAGATAATGACATTTTTGCATAAATTCCTTTGTATCTAGCTGAAAACAGACAATGGAAAAATTCTCTACACTACTATCTAGAATGTATTATACATTCATAAAAGTAATTGAAACAAACCATGTCATGAACCTAAAGTTTGTTGTCAAAAAGAACTTTATAACTTGGCATGATAGGTTTGGCATACATAAGCAATTATGATGCGGTAAATAATTTATATGATAACAATACAAAGAACCAGAAGATTTTTTTAGCAAATGGCTTCCTATGTGCTGCTGTGAGCAAGGCAAGTTATTCATCAAACCTTTCAGTCTGAAGGTTAATATTGAGTCTCCAATTTTCTTGAAAAGATTTCATGAAGATATATATGGGCAGATATACTCACTTGTGGACCATTTATCAATTTATGGTATTGATTGATGCTTCTACTAGATATCCCATGTTCGCTTGCTTTCTACTAGAAATATAACGTTCGCTAGACTACTTGCTCCTAGAATAAAACGAAAAGGCCCAGTTCCTCAATCAAGAAAATTCGTCTTAATAATGCTGGTGAGTTTTGATCTCAAGCATTTGACAATTATTGCATTGTAATTAGAATTGAGATTGAACATTTAGTTGCTCATGTCCACACTCTGAATGGTTTAGCAGAACTGTTCAGTTAATTGTTAGACCATTGTTTATAAAAATGAAATTCCCAACTTCTGTTTGGGATCATGTCATATTACATGTTGTAGTGATGGTTCATACAAATCTAATCATTTATCATCAATCTTCTCCCATTTGGCATGTTTTGGGCTGAGAATCTGATGTCTCTTTCTTAAAAAGTTTTGACAGTGTTGTTCAAATACCTTACTTGTTATATTGGATCAGAAGTTCAATATTATGAAAATTTTATTATTTGACATGACCGGTTAAACTATCCCGATTTATTGATAATAAGAACTATTGAGAATCATCTGAAGAATAAAAGATTCTTCCATTCATACGAGTTTTCATGTACTGCAAGTTCTCAGACAATTCGACTATTACTAATCACTAGCTATTTGGAACTGAGTTCCAAATATATCTCGAAAATATTCAGGGTGAACTGTGTGAGTCCTCTCACCTTCCATGTGACCTTCTACATTATTTATAAATTTGGATCTACTATAGGTCATATATCAAACTCGTAACTAGAAGTTTGCGGGAATATTTGCTCAATTGATTAATTATGAACAAAAGTTCCAGATATCATAAAAGACATGTATCTTACTAGTTAATTTTATCTCAAAAGTCATTAGTTATTCATATATTATTTAGGATATTAGTTGCTATAATAATATTATACGCCTCTAGTCATTTGCTATACCATTAATTGAGAACGATCTTTTATGTTTAAGTGATATTGATATTTCACTTGCAGCAATTCTTATATAATATACCAACAGAGTATATGACACCCTTTATATTTAGCTTAAAGTTAATAAGTGCAATATGTATGATCACCAACCACAAAAGCTAATATGGATATTATTGTAATGCTAAGAATACAAATTAGATTTGAATCTTTATTGGTATGCTTCATCCATGAAGGATGATAAATTGTATCATGTTTTTCTGTCTGTTTCTTATATTGAATAGTCTTCTTAACATTAGGGGGAGGAATTGATAGTTGGAAACAAGTATCTGAAATGCGTAATTGTAATCCTCATATATATAATGCAAACTTCAAGTTTGCAAGAAAGTTGCATTTCAGATTACTAATGCATAGTTACCAATAGCTATACTAAGTTAAATGCTCCAGCCTGGATTGATATAAAATCTTGTAAGAGGATTTGAGGTATTAATGGCATACCTGAAACATGACGTGGTCGATTCTAAAATAAATATCCATAAAAAAGGAATATAGAGCAGATACTTGTGATGGTCCTTTTGAGGCATATACTCCAATAGAGTATGCAGACATAACTAATTAAAAAACATTTGAAGAGGCTCAAGTATTTGAAATTATTGGAATAAAGAAATCTCGATAAGTTATGTCTATACTAAGATCCAGATGGAATCGACAAGAAATAATAGTCAACTTCATATGCTCATAAGCTCAATAAATAGCGAGGATGATGAATCAATTTCATCAAAATTGTTGACATTGAATATTAGCCAAGATAAAAAGACAATCTTGCAGTATGACGATCAATAGTTATGCTAAAAGAACATTAAATATATGGTGGATGCTATTGAGACCTGAAGTTTCATTTGATTAGAAATATATGAAAATATATCATTAAATTTAGTATGCTTGAATGAAGCATATAAAGAACTTAATGTTCTTGTATATATTGCCAGTTAATATGATACGCGTTGTACTTTTTTTTCCTTTGACTAAGGTTTTGTCTCAATAAGTTTTCCTAGCAAGATTTTTAAGGAGGTAACATCAAAGACATATTCAAAGAATAATGTACTCTTTTTCATTCTCTTGGATTTTTTCCCACTGGGTTTTTTTTATGTAAGGTTTTAACGAGGTATATTCTTTGTGTAATAAATATCTCTGACATATATGATATTAACCATCGATATAAGACTCTTGAAGAATTATATTGAAAAGATGTGAATGGCTAAGTATGAGAACCACTGTGGCCTAAATTAAGGGGAACAACTGTACTTTTTTTCCTTCGATCAGTTTTTGTTCTACTGGGTTTTTCTAGCAAGGTTTTAATAAGGCAGCACTTGGACATTCCAGAGTTGATCAAAATTAATTATATTCTTTTTCCTTAATTTGGAAGATTTTTCCCGCAGGGTTTTTTCCAAACAAGGTTTTTGATAAAGCAATTATTATATAGAATAGTCATTCAAGGGGGAGTATTGTAAACAATTATTATATTTAATGAATGACTATTGTACTCCTGAAACTCTAGACTTGCACCTATTAATAGGTTGCTTTGGTTCTCATAATGATATACAATTCACGAGTTTTCTCTCGAACTTTTCTCTCTATTTGCTATTCTTTCTTTCTTTTTTTTTTTTGACGATAATCTATTCTTTCTTTCTAATTTATAACAATAGCTATTTTATTTATTTAAAATATTTAGAATTTCTTCTAACAAAATTTTTATAAGGCAAACATATAATTGTCTACAACATGTAATAATTATCAAAGAATTATAGATCAAATTGCTATGAAGCAATAAATAAATAAATAAATAAAAGTTAAGGATAAATAGGCTAGTTAGCACTTCTACCCCTAACGTTTGAGTTCTCCATGCTTTACATCCCGATCGTTTCAAACTTAACATTTTCACACTTAATTTCAACCTTTCTTGCACCATCTACCATTTTCATCAACTGATGTTAGTTTGACCGTTAGATGGTCAAATATTTTTACTAAAAGACCAAGATACCCTCAAGATTTTCAAAACTTGAATTTCAGTAGAAGTATATAAAATTTAATAAAAATTATTGAAAATTTTCAATTATAAATCATCTCTAAACGAAATTCCAACTATCGACATTCATCACCCCCTCCAAATATATCTTTGTCAGTTAAAAACCACGGTTAGACTATTATTGCTTCATTGAAATTAGATTACCCATTTTCATTGAATCTTTTCCCTTTTCATAAATAAAAAAATTGCCAATTTTCATGATTTTCATATTTTCTTCTTGGTTCTTTTCATCAATGTTTTTTCTCCATTCAGGCTTGATTTGATAAAAACAACAAGAAAATTCACGCTAAGCAGCGTATGTATCATAATTTTTAAAATTTCTTTTTATTACTTTTTTCTTATACTCTTTTCGATTAACCAAATATTATTCCAGACAATATTTACGTATGAGTTTTATGGATTTTCAGATCCTCTTTTTACTATTATATTATAATTGTGGATATCCCATTTAGTTTCCAACTTAAATGAATTAATTATTCAAATTTCTAGTGCATAGATTATTTTTGACTCTTTATCTTCTTTAAATTTTTAATTCAATGTGAATTTTTTATTAGTACAAGTTTTAACGTGGCGCAAATGGGGGACATGAGAAGAATAATTTTTTGTTTTAATTCTTTCGATAATTTAACAGTTATACTAAAAGAGTTTAATGAAAAGGGTAAATTATGCCATAAAAGTTGAAATTGATGGTATAAGTGACATATTTGAGACAATAGAGACGAAAAGAACATGAAAATTAAACGTTTTGGGGTAGGTAGTGCTAATTAGGTAATGTCACGAATGGAATTTCAAACAGTAGCGGAAGCCTTTGACGATTATAAATCGATACAAATACAGTTTAAAATATCGAGGCGCTTTCGCTGCGCACTCTAATGATTAAATGTTCCATGGGCTACCCACAACGAAACCTCGGCCACACACACCGAAGTCTCGATCACATACATGTATCTCCTCCGTCTTGGGATGATCCGGCCACAGAGCTTCTTAATCTAATACCTACAGGATTGTAGGAAAAGGGGAAATGAGTACAAACTACTTAGTGAATAACCAAATATCTTAATTCACTTTCATATAAGAAAATACATTTTCAGGAAAGCCATGTATTTCACAAAGCCTTTAGATGCACAGAGTCATTGAATGCACAAAAGGGCTACTACTTGTGGTGTACACATGATTGGCCAAGACCACACAGCAAGGCCACAAAGATTCAGATTGGCCAAGACCATACAGCAAGGCCACAGATTATCACATAGCCAGAATGACCAAGATCACATAGCAAGGTCATGTTTCACAGAGTAATTCAGAACAGGTAGAGCATTAATTAGCGATACCAATGCAATAAACCAATCTTTCTTTACATAACAATGCATTAAAAATTCATGCATATCTTATGAAAATATGTCACGCCCCCGCTAATTTTACAATATTTCCGATTATATTAGGGAAATTTACAAATTCTGTAGCGGAAGCTTTTATTCAAATAACGGGGACGGGACGTGCGAAACAATCTAATTTATCTTATCTTACTGAGTTTAATAGATAAAGATAATTTCATAAGTTAACAAATCGTCAACATTTTAAAGAAACATTAAAGTTAGGTTTTTCAAGAAATATGAAAACACATGAAATTGTATTAATAAACATATTTCATTGATTTCCAAGGTGGGCCAAATCATTAGAAAACTTTTACAATGAAAAGTAGAATTCAAATCAATAGAAAGATTATATCTCTCTATTGTCTTATATGTTATAAGATGTAAAAACATTTATACTATAGGGATGGGCATAAAAGTATTAAATTCGTGATAGTTTCAAGAACAGGTTTACACCACATGCACAACTCTACTCCCGTTTGCGAGCACGATCCAACATCCAGCTTGCCCTGCCTTTCAATTGTTATGACTCCAATTATCTACAAAAATTGTAATAAGTGTGGAGTGAGTACAACGTACTCAGTGAATAACATAATCCTTTGATTCACCTTTCGTTTAGGAAACTCATTTCCAAGAAAATCATTGCATGTACAAAGCTTTTCAATGCACAAAAGGGCCCTATCGCTAGTTATACT
>CAVNYN010287991.1:0-82351 GCA_963692815.1 Nyctanthes arbor-tristis | reverse complement strand
TACTAAAAAGATTCTTTAAACAATTTTATTAACACTTCCGTTGCAAACTAATACATGTCACTAACACACCTCCATTGTGGATGTTCTAATAAATAGTTAGAGTTAACATGATAGTATATCACTTAACAATCACTTAAAATCTATTTTATTCTTTATGTGACTAGATAAATTTAACAACTATATTATGGATGCTCTTAAATGATTATTATGATTAATAAACATGGTTAACATAAATTCGTTTTCTGCTAGTCTTCCACCTATGCGATCCACCCAAAAAAAAATGAAAGTGATTAAAAATATATTAACCTACGACTACATAACTCAAAAAAACTTGAATTTCACCTCAGAGATCGGTTTATTTTTTAAATTATAACATAGTCAAATCCAATACTAAAGCAACCCTAAGAGGGTTTTAGGTTGCTGTAATGGGGTTACACACTCAACAAACGATGGCTAACAAATAAAAGCCCAAAACACAAATGCTATGTAACACCCTAAAATCTAAAAGTAATATTTTATATAATTTTTGTAATATTACGTGATATGTCAATATTTTATAGAATTATAAATATAGGGTTTAGAATTCTAGAAATTACTATGAGACTGTAGTCTTTTATATGGGTCCGTAGAATTTTCATATTCTATATGTAATGTATTTCAACATTTATGAGAATTTATTTAAGTTACGTGTGTAAGAAATATAAGCAAGTTTATGGATTAAATATTAATTAAAAAAATTGAAAAACGAGCCCTTCGTAATTTCTCTAAATAAGAGTTAGGGGTAGTAGATAAAAAGAAGGAAAAAATGAAAACTCTGTCGAACCCACTACCCCTACCCCCTTTAGATGGGGGGAGAGTCACCCTGACTTAGTCGGGCGGCCATGGCCAGGCTACAAAATTGCCTATATGACCCACGACGACGAAGAGATGAGCCCAATTTGGAAAGACTGGGTTAATTTCGAGCAAATCTTAAATGTATGGTGGCAACAAGGAATTTGCAAGATGAGGAGGAGCTTCCAGTCACCTTTGTAACAAACAGTGGGTAAACTCTTCGTAGTAGCCTACAGAAAAGATTCATAAAGGGAGACTCTCTTTCTCCCATTGCATACATTTCCTATTGGCCGCTTTTGAGTCAAGAGAACCTGAATTCCGTCAACCGCCATTGAAAATGGTTTCGACTTCATCCAATCAATTGAGGGATATATATTTTTATGATGAAAATATAGATTTGTTAGATTATCCACCTGCCGGCGCTGAATCCCCTGATGGGAGTGATGATGAACAGGCTCCTGAGCTAAATGCTGATGGTGAGGCTTCGGGTCACTTTACATTATCAAAACTGGATGAACATCAATATACAGGTGACGATGAGGAGGAAGTGGAATTTCATTCCATAGATAATCCCTTTTATGTCTTTTTCGGAAAGCTGAATGAAATATATCAGAATTGTCAGTGAGTAGATCCGCCAGATCTTTCCGCTGTTTTAGGTGGCGGTTTCCAAGCGTGGAAAGTAGAATGAGTGGTTGAATCTGCAGAGATGATGCAACACGCTATGGTAACACTAGAGTCTGGATTATTGCTTTTGTAATTTGCTTTCTTCCTCCTTATTTACCTTATTTGACTTGTGAAGATGAAACTGCTTTGGACATTGGACAGCCTTCTATTTCAGTTTAAAGGAGTCTACCTTAGAATGACTCTCTCTTTAGAATTTCACCATTTTAAGTTCTTAAATACTATTTGAGCCTTACCAGTGGCAAACAGCTTCTGAACTCGATGTGGGCTCTCCTGCTATTGAGCATTTTGTTAAGCCGAACTTTTCAAGTTTCTTTTTCACTTCGGTACAATATTGTTCCTCATTCTTACCTTGATTGTATCTTGTAAAAGTTCGCCTTATAGTTAATATACATGTCTAAGATGTAGCGGAACCATATACAATACAGTTTTTTGGCACCTGCATATGTGGTTAGGAAAATTGTGGGATATAATACAACCAAGAATGAAGAACTCTAATGTCACAACGGGTTTGATTAAAATGTCTTTCACGATACGGTGCAAGTGTTTGATGAGAATTCTTAAAATGAAAAATTGATGATGCCAGAGAATTTGTGAAGAACGAATGAGTTTTTTATGTTCTGCACCCCTCAAAAAACACACCCGCACAAACACCTTAATTTAACAATAAGTTAGATAAATCCACATATCGGTTCTTAATTTTATCAATAGAGCGAAGTATAACTATTCTAGAGTAGAATTTTGTTAAACACTATTACTGACTTGACAAAATCCATAAAACGAGAATCACTAAGAAAATAAGTTACACAATTATACAAAACAATGCCCTTTCCCCCTCATTTCTGTAATAAGATTTAAAATTTAAAATAAAACTTAAAAGAATAATGTGTCTAGAGCAGGTTGAGGATGACTAGTAGATATAGAAAGGCCAAACAAAAGCCTGCAAAAAACTAGTCAATGTGTTGCGGTGTCTTTAATATCATATATTGGATATCCCCTGCAACAGGGGAAATAAATAAATAAATAAATAAAATCCCGCCCATAGATCCATTAAATAAAAAGGCAAAGTAATACTTCAGGGATGCATAGAACTCAACAGCTTCAGAGCCAGTGCCTCTTGTTCTGCTAGAGTGATGGAGTCTGCGTTAACACCAATTTTACCCTCGTTTGTCTTCCTCTCATCATCATCAGGACCATCACTGTCAAAATAAATCTTTACTTTTTTACGAGTTTCGCTTGTTTTGGCATCTTGATATGAACCGGAGAGATTGTCTTCACTCCCAACATCATCTTCCTCTTCATCCCTTGCTTTCTTCCGCTTCATTTTTTCGTTCAATCGCTTTCTTTTCCTACGTTCACGATCCAAGGCCTTGTCTTCCTTGTCCACCCTCTTCATCTGTTCCCTCAGCTCTGCATATCTCTGGTTTACTGCAAACATCGGAGCCAAAAAACCAAAGCAATCATCAAGTCAGATTTGAAGCTGGTTGATGCAACAAAATATCAGCCAAAGCATGCTGCGACTATGATCTTCAAACATCCTCTTCTGCATAGGTTTATACATCATTTGGCCAGGTGGGCTTCACAGCTGGACCATATTAAAAAATAGAAAGACGCTGAAGTGTATTGTTAATACTAATACACTGCAAAACAACTCTTACATCTAATGAATCAATGAATGTTGTCTGTAAAGTCGGATCATTCTTCCAAGAGAAAAGCTAAACTGAATATGTTACGCATAGCAGTGGGATAACGTGATAAGAAGAGAACTCCAAAAGATTCATCTGTATCATTTGAATGTTAAATTACTATACCCTACAATAAGATGTACCTTTTTCTCTATCCAGCAGAACAGAACCAATGCTGCTCTTCGTGTCAGAAAATTTGGCAAGTGGTGGCAAAGAGTTGCCGTCCTCATCAAATACAACTCTAGTACCCACAGGAGATGGACATTGATCTTCAACTTCTTTTTCTTTAAAACCCTCGTCGCGAGCCTGCAAAAACAGATGCTATGAGGGCCAAACCAAAATAATGAAATGGAAACCATAGGGCTTGATGTATGCAAAGCACAATAAAGTTAACAGAGTTGTGCTACATGGACCACTATTTATACCACTTGGTATACAGATTGGATACATGGCATGAATTTATGAGAAACAACAAGGTGCAAGAATTTACAGATTCACGTCACATGTCCAATTTGTACCCCAAGTGGTATGACTGGTGGTGCATATAGAATTTTCCACTTTAACCACCTCCATAATTGTGAAATAACTTTAAATATGCTGAAATATTAAATCAACTAACGGACGCATTCCAAATGAAATCCATATAAGGATGGTGAGGCAAAGTGAATCCGTATTTCAAGACTGTTGCCTATTCTCTGAAAAGCATATAATGTAAGCTAAAAGAACACTAGTCATAAGAAGTTTATCTTCCACCAATCAAAGACCGAAATGTTTCTTGTTCCAGCCTGACAAGCCCCCCCCCCCCACAAAAAAAAAAAAAACAAACGAAAACCCCCAAAAGCACGTGCATGCGCAGGCACCAGACACAAAAACATATAGAGAATTGTCAGGTATGAGAATGAAAAATAAATAAATAAATTATAATAACAATAATAATAATGATTCTACAGTAATTACAATTTGCAGACTAGCTAGAGACAAGTGTATCAAAGAACGTTCAGTTAAGAGACACCCCATTACATATGTAATCCAGGATGTCACTACATGAATTTATATCTATTTTCTGACAATGCATCTCCATCTCCAATTAAAAAAGTTCAAGGTTGATATGAGTCAGACCAGATCACTCATCACAAAAGCTGTTGATGAATGACTTGTTCACTGTGTTCTAAAACATTCAATGCACATGGATGTAGTGCAGAAAGCAAATGATATTTTTCATTGACAAATTCGGCCACAGTGAAAAGGGAATTAAGTTCAATTAATAATCACAATCATCTCAATTTGCAAACATTATCATGTTACAAAGAAAAGCTTGCCCATTTAACATTCTATTGTATATCTCAAAACCAATAGCACGAAACGATAATAGTAAAATAAGAATAATAGCAAAGTAACATACACAGCATCTCCAATGTCATCTGCTTCTCCATCCCCAACAAGCAGATGTTCCTTTTCTAGTAGAAGATCCTGTTCTAGTTCCAATTCTTCAAGTGTTGCAGGTCCCAGGCTCTCCCTTCGAAGCACAAGCAAGTTCTTATCAGAAACACTTCCAGGCACAAGACATGGCTCTTCAGCCACACATTTTCCCTTAAGTTTCCCCTTCGGAAAGCAGAGTTTGGGGGTGATCGGAAGGCCTAATGATGCAGCGAATTCAACAATTGGAAGTTTTGAGACATCAAAAGCCTCCTTATCTTTTCTTTTCATTATAGAATTCAAATAAGTCTGAAAGGCTCTCTGAGCCAGGATCTGCAGATTGGGGTACTTGACTAATAAAGATGACAACATTCCGGAAACTGTTTGCAGTTTTTCAATATTTACCTGCATAAGTCAATCCCACTGCTAAGTTTCTTGTTCTGCTAGACAATTTTCAAGGTTACACTTATTAACAAGATTCAACTACCCAGAAAGTAACAATTTTCCTATAAAGGTAAATTCTAAACACAGAAAAAATGATACAAATTAGCAGACAAAAGAATGGAATGGATTCTTTTTGAGAAAGAAGTCTGAACCTCTTTTGACTGTATGGGTATATTTTTCTCTCGTAATTCTTCAAGCATCTTTGTTTCGGAGGGCGTGAGGAACAGAACAGATCTCCCACCAGAAAGATAGCGAGCTGTACGCCCTACTTTATGTATGTACATCTCAACATTTTCAGGGCAATCTACCTAGATTTATGAGGTAAATTTAATCAAGCCCGGATGCTAACATCTCTTCCGATCTCGAATTTTTTCAATCTTTATCACTCTAATTAATATTCAAGACTTTTTTGTGGTGATAAACCTGGACAATCCAATCAATGTTTTTGAAGTCAAGCCCTCTTGAGAGAAGCGCAGTGGAGAACAAAACCGAAATATTTTTAGAAAAATACGAGATCGGAAGAGCCATCCTTCTCTCCTGCTTCAACCCTCCGTGAATATACATCAATGGGGTTCCTGGCTGCAATTTCCTGAATACTTCATGAACAAATCTTGCCTGTTTGTATCAAAAGATCACAATCAAGAAATTTATGAAGGCTTTAACAGCTTACAAACTTAATAACGGAAAATAAGGAAAAAGAAAAATACACACCAGAAAAATGTACTCCAATATGAAAACTAGCATGAATAAGAAAAATTAATGTTGCTTATGGTATTTGACTGGCATCTATCCTTTACCGCATGAAAGCAATTTCATCTAGTTTATACTTAACATACACATGAGCCCACCTGGAACCCCAACCCAACATAGTACAGCGGTGAGACAGAATTCTAGGTCAACAAAAAATAACAGCAATATCTAAGCCTTGTCACACTTACAGAACATCAACAAAGAAATTTACAAATAAGAGTTGAAGAGAACTTAATGAACCACCTCCTATAGAAAACCTGATAAGTAAATTTTGTTAGGCTAGCTGACATTGATCATATAAATTTAGTATAAGCCCACTCAATAACGGATTCAAGTTTGCCTTAAAAGGCCACCAAAAAGTTTGCAGGAGAACTTGGAAAATATTATGAGATATCTCCTGCTTAATACTTGTCTTTGATTGAAAAACAACAGCTGGTACCTGCTTACGGCTTGAAATAAATACTAATATCCTCGAGTTGATATGTTTCTTCAGAAAATCCCATAAGACATCTATTTTTTTGTCAAGAGGAACAATAACTGCACATTCCTGTAAGCGTTTTGGAGTAGCCCTAGCAGATTCCTCATCCACGCTTAAGTATTCTGGATCCTTGAGGCTAAGTCTAGCAAGATCTTCAACAGACTTTGTTTGAGTTGCTGAGAACAGCAAGGTCTGTCGGTGCCTAGGTAACTGAGATATTATTGCATTTACTTCTTTCTTAAATCCCCGATCAAGAATACGATCCGCCTCATCAAGAACTAAAACCTGTTCAATGACCAGAAATTTACAACAGTCAGATTTTCATTGGCTCTCAGCATAAAGCTTCACATAGAAGAATTTGGGACTAATAAAGCTGAAGCTGAAGCTGCGACACATGGAACTTAAAACAAAGAGTAAAACTATACACAACAAATCTCAATAAGTGAACTTCATTTCGTACACATGAAATGTTGAAGGCTCAACAGTAAAAGTAAATAATAATTATAATGCAAAAGATAAATGAATTCACAGAACTATTTAATTTGACCACCACGTGCTCATTTCATGCTTCAATCTCCTAGTCATAGTAACTTGAGAAGGGACTGGGCCCCCGCCCGGGGCGCTTGAAATAATAAAACAAAATGGAATATCACGATTTGCATGTGCAAATAATACCAAAATATTGGTGGCAAAATTTCTGTATAATGACACGTGACAATACAAGGATCATAGTGAATATTGTTGGTAAAGTTATGTCATACATTGCGCTACTAAAACTTCAGTCTAATCTCTAATCTTTCATGATGGATCGTTAAAACTTAATTTGAGAAACTTTATTTAGCATGTATGATTAAACATATACACTTGCTATCATATCTGTTAACTCTATCAATAAAAATTTAGCAATACTTAATTTGCCTTCTCCTACTTTTTAACCTTTTGTATGTTGTTCATGTACCATCTAAAAGGAATATACAAAAAATAAATGAGAGAGGGCGAGAGACCATTAGAAAACGATATGTGAATCATTTTCGGTGTAAAGAAATTGAGAAAGGAAGGTACTTACTTATGATATTGAAAACTTGCCCCCTAACCATCCTTGTCAAGGTCAGAATCAAAATCCAATAATTCTTTTCCATATCCAAAATTTCATAACTTAATCTTATATGCATGTATGACAATAATATACTATTCCTTATCAATCATGATGAATTCAAATCATATGCGCCTGGCAATACAAAATCATGATCTTACCGTACTTACAATATCACAATACTCATACGACTTTCTTATATCTTTTTAACACATTAAGATTCATCAAATATGTCAGGATGTTCAACAATGGCGCTTTAGAATCCCTTTGATAAAACTTGCTATTAGGTCCATAAATCTAGCACCTGTATTTATACTTGATGGCTACTTATGCTGATTCAGGGTGTTACACAACCACCGCACAAGGGATTCTATGCCTCCTATGTCATAATATTTTCCATTGGTTTGATTTCTAAAAAAATATTGTAGGACCCCCAATACATATTCCCATATGGGAACCTTCTCCTTTTGCAGCAAAACAAATCCCACCGAGAGAGAGAGAGAGAGAGAGAGAGAGAGAGAGAGAGAGAGTAATAGTTATAGGGAAATAAAGCCAAATATATAAATATGACCTGAAGTTGTGAACAATCAAAATTTGGTGTCTCATCCATGTGCTGGAGAAGCCGCCCTGGAGTACAAACCAAAATGTTCAACTCGTTAACACACTCTTTCTCCATTTCGACATCTTTGCGACCACCAATTAGTAGACCAGCACTAAAACCATGATGCCTTCCCACACATTTCAGTACTTCAAAAAGCTGAGCACCAAGTTCCCTTGTGGGAGACATGATAATGCATCCAATCCCATCCTCTGGACCCCACCAGGCCCTGTATAACTTCTCCAAAACCTGAAGAAGAAAGAAGATAAGACTTAAAAGTGATTCATCCTTGATTCTTGGCAATTAACACAGCTTATGCGTAACTATCTCAATATCAATAATATACAAAAGGGTGGATGAGAGAACGCTTTTGATTTCTCATTTTGCCCTTACATGTTTTATCTAATTTCTTATTTTTCCTTAAACTTAAAAGAAAAAGGCTCTTTGTTTTCGACTAATATTTGTTTTGGAAGAAAGAGTACCATTTTTTCTCATCATAACTAAGTTAAAAGATATGCAACGTACATGTCAAGTTGAAGTCTCAACTTGATCTTTAATAAGGTTATCTTTCAAGATCTAATTATTAACGTATAATTCGGTATAAGTTACAAAAGTAGTAATGAATAGAAGTTTGTATGTAACTTTTTAAAATTTTTCACCAAAATTCCAATCTCCTTGCTCCATTCAACTAAGTATAAATTATACTTGTTAACTTCTTAATTTATTCCAACTTAGTTCCTAACAATTTATTTAATTCGATTTTCTTTTTCTTTCAAATTGAAAATAAATATTAATATCCCTACTTTAGAACAATTCAATTAACTTCTACTAATTTTTACATTTTAATTTCTATTAATTCTATCCAAGAAAATTATACATTTGGTTTTATTTATCACCAATCTTGTTCAACATACCTGATTTAATAATACTTAACTCATATATTTGATATATTTAATTGAAATTAAATCACATGCAAAGCATGCACTTATAACAAGTTACAAGTGAAAGGAACAAAAAGAAAATGCATTAATCTTTTCAGCAGAGAAATTGCATCCATGTCTTGATTTTGATAGTTGTTTTAAGGACAGACACTCCAATAAGAATATAAGCCCAGATGAGCAACATGAGACATACATAAAGAAGTACAAACCTTACTTTCCGAATTTGCATGCACTCTACACCTCCATCGACAAAGTAATATATTCCTTTTTCATCCGTCCCAAAATAGAGGCAATTTTCTTTTAAAAATGTAGTTGAAATATTAGTTTTTCTTATAGGCACCTATTTAATGAGTATTGTTTTCAACAAACCAAAATTATTAAAGTTGAATAATTAATAAATGAAAAGGGTATAAAAGGATTATAGGAAACTGATGTTAAATTTACTTTTTCTATACTATCAAATGAACTTTTCTTAATCTCTGTCAAAATAGGAAAAAGGCTATCTTCATGGGGTGGAAGTAGTAATTGGTTGCTCAAATCGCTTTGTCTTATCTTATACACGATAAAATACAGCCCTCATGACAAGCAAATGGCAGTGATACCAACTCAAGGAATTATCTGCCCTAGACACAGGGCTTTAGTATAATATTCTAAATTGAACGAGAACTCATGATTTTCTTCCACGATTTGGCGTCATCAATAGGATATCAAGATAGTTTCTAATATAGTTGATACTCCAAAATACCAAAAGCAGCAGGACCTGCATTTTTTTTTAAAGAAAAGTTCATGCAATTAGAGTAGGAGAAGTTCAAGGAGTAATAATCTCTGTGGTGAGCGTGAAACTAAAGAAGACCTTAGCTGACCATTAAACCTAAAATATGAATGATCAGGATGCAAAACTGAAGAATTGCATTAAAAAACAACATTTATAGTGTGAGTGTATGCTCATTGAACCTAGAAAAACACATGGGAAAAAAAAGGCTTATTAAAAATACTAGCTCCGCCAATCAGATAATCAGCAAAAAGATATCAGAATAAACCCAGAAAACAGGCTAAAACAAATTTCACTATTAAACAATCCACAATCTGAACTTATTTCCTGTAAATTCCAAAGGCGGCACTGACCGGTATGATAAAAGCTAGCGTCTTTCCTGAGCCAGTTTTGGAAGCGCCGAGGACATCGCGGCCGCACAGCGAGTGTGGCAGAGAAGCCCTTTGAATGTCAGTCATATCCGCGTACTTGGATTCGGCCAAACCATCTTTAGTTCTCTTTGACAAAGGCAACTGCTTGAATTTTTCTACTCCAACGTACCGAGAAAACGAGCCGTCCTGGAGTCTACCAATTCGAGACTTTTCGGGTAACGGACTTGAGGAAAGCGGATTGAAACCGGAATCTGGTTTGCCCGACTCGATCCATGACTCAAGGAGCTCGGTTTCTTGCAACTCCGAATGGCGTTTCTGAAGCTTGAATTTCTTTGATTTGGGTCTCTTCATTTTCTGTGTCTGGATTGTCTGTGATATACTATTGTGTGGTGGTTCTACCGCGTACGCGGGTTCCTAACTGTAAAGAGATGACCGAAAATATGAGAGAATTAGAGGTGGAAAGTGCTAGAGGACAGGCTATACAGCCATACATAACAATTTGAGACAATTTGAGACAGTAAGAGAGGAAACTCATCGGCAGTAATTCTTTTTTATTACCGCAATTTAAGGAATCTAAGCATTGTAGACTATAATTCTATTTTTAGTATAATTTTTATGTATGGCTGTACAGCCATATATAACAATTTGAGACAGTGAGAAGAAAACCTCATCAGCAATAATTCTTTTTTAGTACCACAATTTAAGGATTCTAGGCATTGTAGACTATAATTCCATTTTTAGTACAACTAGGGGCAATACGTGCACGTGTCACCAAGTCCATGTTGTACACCAACTTGAATCATAAAACTCAAGTAGCATACTAAAAATTTTGAATAACTCTGAATACAACGCAACAATAATAGAAATATAAAAACACCAATACCATTAGAAAATGAGCAATATAATAAATAGTATCATAACAATCATAAAAAATTAAAATTCATAAATATTTGATTTGCTTCAAACAATATCTCAATATTTGTAGCTCAAAGCCACGCGTACACCATGTGAATGTAAGATGACAGCACAAAAACAAACAATTAAAATGACATTCAGGAACACATACAAATTCACTATTCTTATGTCAGAAATGCACACTCACAGACGGTACCAAACAACAATAGCCTCTCCTCGACTCATTATCATTCAAAAGTGTCTGGACCCTTTTCTTTGTACAAAAATTGCCTATCAAAATGCTTCACTTGTTCCTGTTGGCATTGCTGGAAGAGTCACTATAATCTATGGTGCACATTAGGAATGCCATCAACAGTAGTTAATTGAGTTTCACAAGCATATATGCGAACCACTGAAGTTATTACTTGGAGATAAACTTTCTAACACATTAGGAAAACTAAATTTGAACCAGTCAAAGAAGTGAGTAGGATAAGACGAACATATTTAACATCAAGAAGCATCTAGAAAGGATGACCATCCACTACACTTGGGCATCACCAGCAATTTGCGGCATACCAATCCTATCATTCAGAAAGCATTTTTTTGAAATAGCCCCTTAAACCCCGAACTTTTTACAATCTCAAATGCTATCATGGTTTGAGTGGATAGTGCAGTTTTTCTACCTATAAGGATTATAGGTAAGCATCAGAAGAAATTGCTCTTGAGAATTTTAATTTCGATTATATAGCTGAATAACTCCATTCCATTGTTCAAATTAGCAGAAGCATCGATTTTGAACAAAATCAAAGTTCCCGATTAGTTCTGAAACAAAGACCACTGTAGAATAAGTATTCATAAATTTTTATTAGGATTCAAGAAGCAAAATGGAGAACTTGTTCAAAATAAAAATTCACACAATGAAGACCATAAATCTCATACTCACTTACTGTCTATCACATGAACTTGAAAGCTGAAATTGAATATTTAACCATACCAAGGATTCTGTTTTGCCTACACGCATGCATGTTATGCATGCGTGTATATATGTCAAATATCTAAACTATAAGCACCCCACACTTGTAGCCTAGATGTGTGATATGTGTTACACGCACGCATACATAACATGCATGTGTGGGCAAAATAAAATTCTTGTTAACCATACATATTAATTCTATATTAGCCAAACATAGCTTGACCTTGTAAATTAAAACCAAAGTCACCAAAATTTTCCAACTCATCTAAAAACCAAAGAAAAAAAAACAATATAGAGAAAGAGGATAATATGTTTGATTTTAGCATTGATAGCTGAATGCAGTTAAGCAACAAATTTAAAAACCCACCCACGTTAATGTTCTTGTATCTCAGAAAATTTCATTTGGTTAAATTAATATTAATTAATCAAATAAGAATGAAGGAAGCAGTTGAAACATGAACTCTACATTTCTCGATCAATTCCTGCAATCTGTTTTCTAAAAATTTATATGTTTCATGTACATAGTACATGCCCAACTGATCATCGACAATGAACAATGAGCAACTCCACGATTAACTATAGGAAAAATAACTTAAAAGTAGCGGAGATAATACATACTTGCCCCAACTGATCCATCTTTAAGTGGTCGAACGCTTCTTCTATTTCTTTATATAGTTCTAACAATAGTGTTAAAAGTCTAACTAATTGAAAGCACCTATGAATTAGTTCCAAGAAAGCGTCTGTTTACGGAGGTTGTTGTAGTTTTCATAGTTGCCCTTGTAGTTTTCTTTTTTTAACCGAGATTGGGTTGGTGTGAAGTGTACCAAGGCACAAGATCATCAAAGAGAAGATCGAAAAGAATGCGAGGCATTCCAAGTGAGATGTCCAAGATAAAAGGAACGAGGGGAAGAATTGACGAAGAATCTATAACGTAAAATCGTGAATGAAAAAGCGTGAGGAGAATTCTCAACTCGAGATGCTAGAAGGTGCAAAATCAATGGGTGCCGGAGCTGCTGGAAACGTCCTTAGTTCCTCATTTCATTCCGTGGCACGAAATCCATCATTGGCTAAACAATTATATGGTTATGCCGTTTTGGGCATTGCTCTAACCGAGGCAATTGCCTTGTTCGCATTACTGATGGCCTTTTTGATCTCATCCGTATTCCGATCAAAGAAAGAAAGGTAGGGAGGCTACTCCCCGAAAATGCCTCGCCCATAGCTTTCTTTGTCGTTGGGGCTTAGAATTCACCTTGTGACTCATTCCTTCGGTCGATCAATCCAGTAAATAGAGTACGAGAGTTGCTCACACCCAGCTGTCTCTGTCCAAAGCTATTGAATTGAATCAAACTCCAATCTTTCAAATCGCTCTGTCCAGGTGGGGATTTTGTCTGTCCACCAACTCCATTCTTCAGAAAAGCAAGCCAATCAACACGGGCAAGCCATAAAGGAGAGGGGTATACCCCCAATAATTTCGGTTAGTTTCTTTCTTTCTTGCCTTTCGTCTAAGTAGCTTACAAGTAGAGAGAAGCTACAATAGTAAATAGCTCACTTCAAGAAGCGAGCAACCCTATTTCCTGCTACAGGATCGACCCATAGCTTAAATATTGATTCTACAGCCAACTGATAAGCAAGGAAACAGCTTTTCAAAAGTTACTAGTTAAGCTTAAGGGTCAGGGTACGTGTACATGATAACAAGGAAACCGCGTTTTAAGCAACGATCATGCCAATGTAATTAGTTTTGTTTTAGTCTTTTTCAATACATTAGTTCTTTGCCCACCCAGAAAGGATAAAATGGCATGATAGAATTCCAGTTAGGTTGTTGTCAGCGCTGTGGGACAAGGGTTTGATAGTCCCAGGTATTATTCCCCTCTTTCTCTTCTAGAGCGAGATGGGAGATGGTAGCCACCAAGAAGTAGGTGGAGGAAATGAAGAAGTAAGTAGATGCAGGAGGTATGTAACCAAAAAAATGAGAGATTTAGTAGATGAAGGCAGTTCTTATCAATGGAGCAATCTACCGCACCATACCGTGGGGATAAATCGTCCTTTTTGCTCCAACACCCTTTCAATTAGGCTAAAAAATGCAATCTTATAAGATTGATCTCTATCCTATCCAATTTCCCCTAAACAGAGAAGAGCAGAAATAAAGCAAATCAACAAGGCCCAGGAAGGACATTCTTTTCGATCTTCTCTTTGATGATCTTGTTTGGTATATGGGTAAGAAAAGGAAATGCATTTGATCAACATTCTTCTAGGCACTGTGTTTTAAAGACATGCTTTTCGAACTCTAATAGCTCATGATCCGGTCTCAGTTGGTTCCGGGCAAAGCGTAGTCATGGGGGTCGAAAGAAGATTCATCTACGCTGGCTTTCATTAAATCATACTTTCCCGATACTGCTCCTCTCCGATCCCCTCGCTGTGCTTGAACGAAAGCTATAATCTAGCATTCGGATATCAATAATCACTTACCTTGCATTAGGAGACTGAGGAGTGAACGGACTCAAATACTGTTGTTATGAGGGGCCTCCGGCTTAGACATTAGGCATGAGAATCGGCCAATGCATTCACTCACATCCGTTGATTGCGATGCGCCATACACCAAACTTGTTTCAAAGCGGATGTCAGGAGTGGAAAGGAAGAGTTGAACCGAGGACTTAGTCAAGCAGTTACGGTAGCAATCCTATTTGGTTTCTTACATGACTTCGAAGCAAGCTAGCCAAGCAATTGCTTTGACTTCCCGAGGGAATGGAATAATGAGAAGAATCTCTCCCTTTGCCTACTTACTTATCCTTAGCAGTAGGAATTGGATATAGAACCGATAGGAGTAGGAGCATTCGTTAACAGAGTTGGATTGGCTTCGATTGACCTTCTTACTATGAGAATGCTTGAAAAGCTCTGATTTCAATAAGCTCTTGACCACTCTCAGATGTAGCTGGGAACAAAAAGAATAAGCACTCAAAGCTAAGATCAGCTGCTATTGGACTTTTTTCCTTGGCGAGAAGGGATCGTATCACACCTGGCAATGCAATCTCCGAAAAGGGTTAGCAGGGAAAGCAGCCTTGTTGATTAAAGCTAGGCCCCTTCTTACTTTTCGGCCTTTTTCCCCTATGGAACACTTGAAGATGCAACCTTTATCGTCCTAAAGGTGGCATACTTCTTTAAAGATTTTATAACAACTGTACTAATAGGAAAGAGAATCCATGAGTTTGCACCAAAGAAAGCTAATTTTAGATAGGAAAGATAGAATATGTGCTTTGATAAGTTTACGTCTTTGATGTCTCCCAATGGAATGGACTTGATAAACCCTTTCTAAACCTGATTTTCTTGCCGAAAACTGACTTTTTAGATGTTTGCTAGGTATTTCTATCAAACACAAAAAAGAAGAGGAACACCACTTTGGAGTTTTTTTATATCGAGATTGGCATTCAGATACAACTGATATTACCTTCGATATGCCTTTCAAGGTGGCAACCTCGATAGTCTAGTTTGTGTATAGGGGCTTCAAAGCCTTAATGAAAGCTAGAAATATAGCCATTTAGATAACGGTAAGTGGTGACAACGAAAAGGCTTCTAAGCCTGAAGGGCAGTGAGCGGGGTAGGATAAAGTGAAAAAGATTAGTATTTGAACCAGGGGGGACTCTATGCAGTCTTTCTTTTCATAGGTAGCAGGCAACCATTCATTAAAGGTTTTGGAACTGGGACGAAGAGTCGTTTAAAGACCTTTTCAAAAACCACTTTGTAGAGGGCGGATATCACGCTCAATAGAACCATACTTTACTATGTCAATAGGAAAGAGAAAGAAAGAGGAACTATAGATCGAGAAAGTCACATTAGCTACACCAGACTAGACACACTTTTTTTTTGTTAACCTAGTTTTTGACTGACCGGATCGGTCACCCCTTAACCCCTATCACAACAAGGCAGAGCTAACCCAACATTCTACTATTCTCTAAAAGGCTTGCATATTCTATTATATATAGTAAAGCTTGGATAACGTAGTACTATGACTTACTAGATGAAAGACCTCGTGAAGGGTGCCTAATTTAGGTAGCTGCTCTATATCGGATCTTTTCTAAGAAGTTAGGTAGGCGTTTGAGTCGAAGCGAAGAAGGAGACAAAATCATCGGTTGTGCCAGGATTGATTTCCTACTTCCAGCTGAATGAGGCCACACAACCGTCAACCCTGCAGGAAGTGCTTTCAAGTCTGAATCGTAGTTCAGATTCAAGTTGGTTTAGTGAGGGCGACCACGAAAGTCACCGAATGGGTCAGTCTTTTCCTTCAATTTGTCCCAGATTTGAAATAGAAAATGGCTTTGGAGGGCGTTATAGATGTCCGGGGTGGACACGACTTCTTCTATTCTAATCTAAGGCTAGAAGACCACTGAAAGACACCTAGGACTAGAGCATGTCGCGAAAGGAGCACACTGGGTGGGTGTGCTTTGACCTTGTCTTCGGGGCACAGTTGAATGTAGATATCATGAACGCGGGATGCTGGATACCAGGCCGAGAAACCCAGGCAACCACTCCCCTATGTGCCAATCACTAGCACATCCAGGGCCTAGCTAAGCTGGAGAGGACTAGCCTGATCTGAGAATTGCTAATTCAGTTTGGATAGACTTCATTTAAGAAGCCGTTGCCCTTGGAATCAATAAGAAAACAAGTACTAAGTTTTAGATCAGTGAATAACCCGAAACGAAAGAAGAGACATTTCTCGCTCGGCAACTAAAGCGCACTATGCTTCGCTTCAACAAATGAGAGTTTTCGGTAGAACCGGTGAACCACGTGCGCTAGTTAGATGCGTGGAAGAGAGGGCTCGCAGTACCTGCTAGTGCAGCTATATAGTGGAAGGGAAAGAGCCTCAATTGGCCCCCTTCTTTCTTTTTTTTTCTTTGAAAAAAAAAGCAGTACAAGGAGACTTTTATGTCGGATAAGACTAAGTAGCTACTGACCGTTCTGATGCGCCCTTGACCTATCTTGATTGAAACCAAAAACCTATCTAAAGTGGAGCCTAGTAGTTTAAGCTATCAAACAAATGATAGAATGGAAAATAAAGAATAACCACTAGTAGGGATATGGATGGAGTCTCGCTCAGTAAAGAGAGTTGTAGATTCCTAAGATCATGATAGAGTGTCCTTTACTTTAGATTAGAATCTTTAGGAAATGCGCGTTAGCGCATCCGTTTTCTTGCTGGTTAGCAATTTAGTTTTCAATAAGGACGTTTAGGCTTGAATAATAAGATAGAAATGGCTTTTTCATCAGGATAGGTAGGTTTTGCTATATAGAAAAAAGGCCTTTCCTCTCAAATGACAACTGCCTCTTCTTGCTGCGAGGGCGTTGCACGAAACCAAACCACCCGATCAAGTACCAGTTGCTTCGCTGGTAGGCCTACTTAGGTTAGGGAGGCATTGTCCCTCAGTTCTTACCAACCTCCGGTGTGTAATCGATATGTTGCTAGCTAAAACTCGGTCGAATAAGAATCATTGATTCCCTTTACTGTCAATTTCTTATTCATTCATGTAAGGCCGATGCTTCTTTCTCATCTCAAACCAGAAAAACTCTGAACCTTAGGGAAGATAAGGAAAGACCACCTAAGTGAACCAACCGAAGGGACTTGACTTATCCGAACCGAACGCTAGCAGCTTAAAGCTAAGCCTATCGCGAGAATCCAAATCCTTGATCGACGGGGAGGAGCATCTCAAAAAGCGCTTTGACTTTGTCTCTCGGGATCCACCACAGGTTGGGTTTGAAAGCCGTGTGATGGGTCACTATCCAGCGAGGTTCGGATAGCACTTTTAGTCTACGTTGGTGAATAGAAGCTCCCTATCAAGCAAGAAAGTAGTGACTTCTCCCACGGTGGAGTCATCCTTGACTCTATTTATTATTATAGTAAATCAATGTATGAAGATGTCAATCTGAGATCTTATTTCAGTTCGATACATCTACCTACGAGACTCACCTTTGGTTTTCGTCTCGGTAGGTGTATTATTCTACATTTTCCCAAAAGAACATTCATTCATTTCTTTCTTCCCCGTTGACCACGACCACTGAAAAGACGCGAAAAATCCAGACCCGGAAAGGCGAAGGGCCGGTGGTGGGAATTTGGGAAAGTCGGGCTGATCGGGTGTCTTCATTCAAGTGACGGTATAGAAGAAGAATGAAACGAAGTGAGAGGCTAGAGGTCAGGGAAAAGAGTCGAGTCGATCAGGCTCGACGATCGGGAGAAGCAAAATGAAATCAGGATTTGGCCGAAAAAGAAACAAGGCTATGGATACCATCAGACGTGTGCTCTTCCGATCGATAAAGAAGAATCTTTCTAAATCACTTCGGGTCAGCGGGGCATTCAAGCATCTGAAATACGCCCGGGTTGTAAATGACATAGCCTTCCTTCAGAAAAATGAAGTTATTTAAGTTCTTTTTTCCAAAGAAGTCGTGCTCCGATGGCCCGATGAGTCATCTACATAAAAGGACCCTCCCCGCAGTACGCCCTTCCTTGAATTATTCGGTCATTCAATACTTATTGAATACAAAGACGAAAACGATGGGGGACTTAATCTACCGTTTTGGTATAGAATGGGTTGTTACGTAGTTAGTCCTCCAGTTGTGCTTTCGTTGAGTCACCGATCTAGACCTCCTGTTTACTTCGGGAATTACCACGGAAAGCTGGCTTCGGTAACTTATCAACTGGTCGTTAGAAGTTTCTGCAATTACTATATGCAACTTCAACTGTATAGGTTGCTTTTAGTTTGTTCTCAACTCAAGGAGAAGGCAAAGCCTGACTCCGTTGAGCTCTTCTACTGACTGACCAATTGAGAGGATAGCAGGGGGAAAGAGTGTCTATCATAGAGTATCCCTTCCTTAAGGATTAGGAAAGGAGGAATGGCTTTAGCAGCTTGTCTTGTTTCGTGTCCGTGCTTGGCTCTCTCCTAGCTCTATCGGGTTACTCTTTCGCCCTTAAGCTTAAGCTAACATTTCACTCCTAATCCTATTTAACGAAGGGAAGGTCATACCCCCGGCCCTATCCTTAGCTGTATTTGGCTTATGCCTTTAGTTAGCTCCTACGGGATACCTAAAAAAAACCCATTTCAGCAGCCTAGTGGAATCTCAGGTTTTGGCTGATTCTATCTCAGATGATTCTCCGGTTGAGGTGGTAAATTCCTAAACTTCTTAGCTTCAGTCTCGTATCAGTCACAGGATCAGAACCCTTTCCTGCTTTCACTCAAGCGTATACTAACCTTTCAGTCTTAGGAAAGCTGTAAGCCAACTCCATTCCAAGACTTTTTAGTTTCTATATAGTATTAATGCTCGCAAGCAAGAAACCAAGTAATCTCCTTTATTCCATCCCAAAATGCTTTTTTAAGGTGTCTTGCTTCTCTTAGTACCAGAGTTCGGCTCTGGGAGTCGATTTTTCTATCCCATATAATCCAAATTTCTCAAAAAAATTCCCTTGTTAGTTAGCATATCAAGTTATAAGGTAAGCATTGTGCTAAGTTTCTAAGTCCGTCTATGTTGATCTAGTTGCATTTTTTCGCCTTTCTTGCAAACCAAAAGTTTTCATTTCTTTCCTTCCCAAAAGAGCAGCTGAAATCACGCCATTTACCCGATGCCTTTCTTTGGTTGAACCAACAAGACGGAAGCTTGTGCCTATTATTATATTAAGTGAAATTAAAAGAATACTAGCCAACTCTAGCTCTGAACCAGTCCTCGCTAATCGTCCACTCTATCGCACCCGAGAGGAAAAATAAATGAAATATAGTGTTTATTTCTGAGTGCCCCTTTGTCCCAATATCCCTGACATAAGTTCAACCTATACTCACGGATCACAAAGCCATTATTACTTAAAAACGACACCTACCCATTCAGAGTTCACCCATTCCTATGGAGAAAGGAAGTATTCTCCCGGGCCTATGTTCCTGGAGCGCTTCTGCGTCTTGCTCTCAGTTTAGCCCACAATCAACATCTCCCTATGGCTCTTGAGGTGAATCATCCATCTCCTTATGCCTTAATTAATATCATAGTCCTTCTTTCTTTTGAGAGGTAGAGGCTCAGGCATTAGGTAAGGGCAGATTAGGAACAAGAACATTCAACCAAAAGAAAAAAAAGCACCAGGGATTGATTAGAGACTAGTGATGCCCAAAAGCAAAGAACAATCATTTATCCAAAAACAAGTGTGCACACCGAGGTATCAAATGCCAAAGTAATACAATAGGAGCATGGGAAGCAATTACGCACAGTCAAGTATCGAATACCAAAGAGATTCAAAGAATGAATGAGTCTCGAAGAAGGAGAGAGCCAAGACACGTGTTAATCACATTTTTATTTCCCAAAGGTGGCTTGAGTAATTCTAATCGAGAAAAATGCTTCCAAAGTTTTGTTATTTCCCAATCAAAGCTATTTTTCAAGTTACAATCTTTCTATATATGGTAAAGAGCTTTTTTCAAGAGACAAATAGGTATTTTGGTAGGTTTTAATGGTTATTCTTCACCCACCATACTTTGGATGCTTGGAAAAAGTTTGAGCAAATTCCATTCTCTTGAGCCCTATTTATAGTTGACGGATTTAATTGTTTTTTATTAAATCTTGAGTTTCGCCAATCCCAACGCGACACTTGGTGTAATGTGGCACCATATGTGATGTGGCGCAATCAAGTTCACTCATTTATTACTCATGAAATCCTTATACTTTGTACTGTCTTATAATTGAGTCACTTTACTTTGATTTTATTTACTCAAGGTCCTTTCACTTAAGTTAGAATAAGTCTAACCCTCAAAATTTTAGCTTATCAAAGTGACCAAATTATTCATAAAGTATATTTGAAACTTATTGCTCCCAAATTAAAACTTTGGGGATGTTAAAATCTACCCCCTTAAAATGAATTTCGTCCTCGAAATTCGCTAACCATTATAATTATTATTTTCAAGAGCATAATAAGCAACCGAATTATCATCACTTCAGTAAATTGCTTTCGCTACGCACTCTCCTTTCTTTACCATGTGTAGTGCCAAGCTATCAAAATACCAAAAATCATATCTAACTCAAATATACCCTAAATTCACAAAGATCGAGTTGACCAAATATTCAAAGTCTAATTCACTTAAAATAACATATTTTATTTGAACTTTATTCAAAATAGGTTTAATAGTAACCAACAAGGGTTAATTTGGTGCAAAATAGCCAAAAGAAATTCTTTGGATTGAAATAAGGATCAATTATGTGAAAGAAGTAGAATTCAGGACTTAAAAGAGCATAAAATAAGTGTTTGGATTGATCTAGAAAAAAATAAGAAGTTCAGGGACCTGAGTGAAATTTTCAGAAAAAATCTAGAGCATCACACCGACTTAGGTTCAGTGCGGCCACCTTATTGAGCTCGGTGCACCCGCACTGCGCTTTCTGCCCAAAAACAGATTGCTAGGTACGGCAGCACGGCTTCCATGCCTGCACCGTGCAAAAAAAAAAAAAAAAATCCTTGCAATTGATAAACCTTTAAAAGCCAAATCTATATGATAATAGTATCACTAAGGTCAAATTCAACTTATTATCAATTAATATAAATGATTTCAATACCTGTTAGTGCACAGATCTGTCCAATTAGGAGCGATACATATATGTGAAGCCTTAGGATCATCTTTTGATACCACCTTTGTCACGCCCCCAAATTTATTACCTCATTTTCTCGTATTATCGGCGTTTAACAGTAGTGAAAGCATTTGAGAAATAAATCTCGATTCATAATTTGAAGGCGAGACTTTACAAATACAAGTTAAATAATATCATGCCATTAAAACTTTACAATAACTATTGCGGCCACCCACAACGAAACCTCAGCCATACACTGAAATCTCGATCACATACATGTATCTTCTCCATCCTTGGACGATCTGGCCACAAAGCTTATTAATTCAACACACCTACAAGGTTGTTAAAAAGGAAAGTAGGGGATGAGTACAAAGTACCAAGTAAATAACAACATGCAGTGGCTCATGATGAATTGCAAAAAAAGGCTATAATACCACAAACGAAACCAATCATATGCACAAGTCGGGCCACCACTAGCTTAACCCTACCCGTAAGCGCAAGACACAAAGATTCAATAATTCAAAATGACCAAGATTACTTAGTATGGTCATAGTACCACAAAGATTTCCACAAAGGAAGGCAAACAGGTAGATAGCGCCACTAGTGATGTTCAAAAGCAAAGAACAATCATTTATCCAAAACCAAGTGCGCACACCGAGGTATCAAATGCCAAAGCAATATAATAGGAGCATGAGAAGCAATTACACATGAAGGAATGAGTTTCAAAGAGGGAGAGAGCGAAGACACATGTTACTCACATTTTTATTTCCCAAAGATGGCTTGAATAATTCTAATCAAGAAAAGTCTTGTTATTCCCCAATCAAAGTTATTTTTCAAGTTAGAATCTTTGTATATATGGCAATGAGCCTTTTTCAAGATACAAATATGTATTTTGGTGGGTTTTAATGGTTGTTCTTCACCCACCATAGTTTGGGACAAATTTGCTTATTTTGGATAGATAGAATTGCTTGGAGAAGGTTTGAGCAAATTCCCTTCCCTTGAGCCCTATTTACAGTTGGCAGATTTAATTGTTTTTTATTAATTCTTGAGTTCCGCCAATCAAAATGCGACACTTGGTGCCATGTGGCACCATATGTGATGTGGCGCAATGAGGTTCGCTCATTTATTGCTCAAGAAATCCTTATATTTTGTATTGTCTTGTAATTAAATCACTTTACTTTGATTTTATTTACTCAAGGCCCTTTCACTTAAGTTAAAATAAGTCTAACCTTCAAAATTTTAACTTACCAAAATGACCAAATTATTCATAAAGTATATTTGAAACTTATTGATCCCGAATTAAAACTTTGGGGAAGTTACACCCCTCCCCTAATATGTCCAATAGGATCCTACCACATAATCTATTGGGAACCATACATGGTGTCTAATGGACTATATAGAATGTGTGAGAAGAAAATAGGAAGAAAAAAAGGAAGGAAAAAGGGAGAAAAATTTGGGGTTTTATACTTGGTTGGCATGGCCTAGCACATGGGTGTTAGATTTTCTTCCACAAATCAAAAGAAGTAAGTCAATAGGTGGTTTTTAGGATTTATATATTTTCAAATGGGTATTGAATTTATGGTTTATTCTTATGATTTTAGGCGAAATAATTGATGTTTATGTTGAAAAAATGATGAGTTTTAATTTTTAGCTCCTATTATATATTGTCGGCTGATTTTCATAAACCTTGAAATTGAGAAATTGGGGTTTTGTGTAATGTGATATGTAAGATATATTAGTAGAGTATAAAATAATGTGGATGAGAATTATTAATTTGAAGTTAAAAAAGTATTTGTGGTAATTCAAGGTAAATGGAGATATGTATAGATGGGATGTTGAAGAAAAAGATTTGATAATCATTTTATTTGCATATGAATGCAATTGTAATGACCCAGAAAATTGCTTTTGTTTTGACTTTGTATTATTGACTAGAATGATTAAGTGACTAAAAGAGAAAGGATAAACGCAAAATACGTTAATATTCGTATAGACAACTTTAGTCATTCACTTTAAAATGTTTTAAGCTTCCTTATAGTTAACAATTTTAGAGTTTTCAAAATACATTTACATAGTGCTATACATGAGTTTCGTATAGACACCAAAAACTCGTTATTTGTACTTCATTCGACCTTTCAAAATTAAGTCGAAAGGCAAATCGACAAAAGAATGAAAAGTAAATAAAATAAATAAATAAATATAGACAATACATGGCTGCCAAGTGGCAACCATGTAGTGGGACAACATATAGATCATGTGGAGAATATGGGAGAGAACGTGTAAGGTCTCATTTGGCTAAAATTGGCCACATATGCATTGTTGTCACTTGGCAACAATGCATAGGATATTAACTCCTATAAATAATAAGAGATGTTACATGTCACGCCTCCAATTTTAATAATAGTAGAAGCATTTAAACACGTATCTCAATTCAGAATTGAGGACGAGACTTTGCAAATACAAGTTAAATACTATTGAGACGCTTTCGCTGAGCACTCTGATAATTAAATGTATTGTGGGCTACCCACAACGGAACATCAGCTACGTACCGAAGTCTCGATCACATACATGTATCTTCTCCACCTTTAGGACGATCCGGCCACATAACTTTAAATTCAATACCTATAGGATTGTAGAAGATAGGGGGTGAGTACAGAGTACTCAGTGAAAACATGCGTTACTCACTGAGTACATTGTACTCACCCCCTATCTTCTACAATCCTGTAGATATTGAATTTAAAGTTATGTGGTCGGATTGTCCTAAAGATAGAGAAGATACATGTATATGATCGAAACTTCGATGCGTAGCCGATGTTCCGTTGTAGGTAGCCCACAATATATTTAATTATCAGAGTGCGCAGCGAAAGTGTCTCAATAGTGTTTAACTTGTATTTGCAAAGTCTCGTCCTCGATTCTGAATTGAGATACGTGTTTAAATGTGTCCGCTATTGTTAAAATTGGGGGCGTGACAAGTTGGTATCAGAGCATGGTCCTGCGGCCTCACATACATGTATAGCTCTTATTTGGACGGATCCGCGCACTTATAGGTATTGAAATCGTTTATGTCAATTGATGATAAGTAAAATTTGATTTTGGTAATGCTATTAGTATATAGAATTGGCTATTAAAGGTTTATCAGTTGCAATAAAAACAGGAAGATTGGAAGGAAAAAGAAAAGCCAAGTACTGGGGAATTATTATAGAATGAAAATGACGCAAGAAAAATGTTAACTTTTGCTTCGTTTCCAAGTGTTAAACTAACCCAAAGAAGTATTGTATCGCTTCTATACATATTGGAAGATGTCTTGGAAATGAAAGAATTCAAAAAAAAATGACACCACGCGGCCGCACAGGAGGCCCATGCAGCCGCATGTCAAGCTTGGAGAACCGTGGAATGCATTCTGCGACCTATCCGTGGGCAACAGAAGATTTTTTCAAATTCGGTGGCCACATGCAGCAGCACAAGGGGTGCATGCGGCCACACAGGCCAAAATCAATATTTTCCATAAATTGCATTAGAAGTCCCAGAGCTTTCTAATTCATTTCAGATTGATCCAAGAATTTATTTTATGCACTTTTAAGCCTTGAGCTCTAATTTTTCTCACAATATTGACCCTTATATCATTTGAAAAGATTTCCTTTGGCTATTATGCACCCAAATCAACTTTGTTAGGAACTTGAACACTTGATTTTTGTAAATTTATGCTATATGCTTTTGAAAGCAATAGATACCGCTACAACGCTTAGCAAATTTCGAGGACGAAATTTATTTAAGGTAGGTAGATTGTAACATCCCAGAAATTTCTACAAGTTAAAGTAAGCAACATAATTATTATTTTGGAAGAATTACTTCAATATCATTGTAAGATTTCTTGAAGATTAAAAGATTGTTTTTCAATTAACGCTAAAGAAATAATATAGTTGGTAATTGACATAAACTAAAGTGCAGTGACTCAATTGACATAAACTAAAGAGCGGTGACTTAATTGAAAGATGAGACAAATTATAAGGACTTCTCGAGCAATGTGATGCCAAGTGTATGGCACTGTATTGCTCCACATGTCACGATTTGATTGGCGGAACTCAAAATTTATTAAAAACAACTTAATCCTAACTATTATATATAAGCCAATTGAGTCCTCAAACCTTCCAAGCTCTCCCAACACCCCAAACATCTCCTCTCTTCCACCAAATTCGTCCACCTCTATAGTGAAATGGAAACCAGCCCTAAAAGCACACTAAAACGCTTATTTGTCTTCTGAAAATGATCCCTTACCATATATAAAAGTATTATATCTTGAAGAATAGCTTTAATTGAGGAATATCAAGGTTTTAAGGATACTTTTTCACATGGATTATTCGAAGAATATTTAAGTTGAGTAACGCATGTCTTTGGCTCTATCCTTTTCTATCCCTTGGCTCTCTTCTTCTTTTTGTATCTTGGATCACTCTCTTTCGGAACTTGTGCCTTTCTTTAATTGTATTTGGACTTTGATGATTGACTGTGCACCATTGCTTTGGATAAATGATTGCTTTTTGCTCTTGGCTATCACTAGTAACGATATACACACGTTCTGCTCTACTATTTGAATTGTTTTATGGTATTATGGCCTTGTTATTTGATCTCGGCCATTCTGAATTGTTATTGAATTGTATGACTTACGGCTAGAGGTTAAACTAGTGATGTGCCCGAGCTTCGTATCTTTGTATCTTTGTGGATGACCTCTTTTGTGCATAAAAGTTCCCTTTTTTGTATTATTTTGCGTGGGTCAATAAATTTTGTTATTCACTGGGTACTTTTGTACTCACCCCTCCTATTTTCTATAATCCTGTAGGTATGGAATTTAGAGCTTTGTGGCTGGATCGTCCCAAAAGTGGGGGAGATACATGTATGTGATCGAGATTTCGGTATGTGGCTGAGGTTTCGTTGTGGGTAGCCCACAATAAATTTTATTATCAGAGTACGTAGCGAAAGCGTCTCGGCACTTTTGAATCGTATTTGTAAAGTCTCGCCCTCTATTTTTAGACTTGAGATACATGTTTAAATGCTTCCGCTATTGCTAGAAATTGGGGGCGTGACATTACAATTCATTTACACCAATCGTCTCTCTCTCTCTCTCTCTCTCTCTCCCCCCCCCTCTTACTTCTACAAATTATTTATCGGTCCCTTGTGCTTTAGCCAATGACCACTTTAGTCCCCTAACTATCAAATACATTCCTTACACAGGGAAATTCTATATCCATGCACCAAAATCATAGAGAGGGTGAGTTATCCACATATAAGGAAAATAATACGTAATTGTAAATAAGCAATCAATCCTCTTTGTACACACTTAATTTAAGAAAAAGAGGAAAAGCTAAAGGCAAGATGAGCTAAAGAATGAGGAAGCATGGAGAGAAGGAGTTAATATTGGAAAATAATCCCAATTAGAGATTCAATGTGAGTAATCTTTACACCCTTTGTTATGTGTTCTTTGAATATACTTGCATGAAGTGTTTGACAAATATCCATGTATTACATGTTCCTGTAATTCATGATGATTCTATATGTGATATGTAAGGAGTTTTCTTGAACCTCAATTGTTATTCATTATGAAATTGATTGGGAGAATGATGAGATAAGTTGTGTTCTCCTTATATGCAATAGTTATATGCACTAATTTTATGTTTTGCATGGCAAGTAAAAGCACAAGTGCTTTCAAAAGAAAAGGAATTACATCGAGATCTTTCCCATTAGTTTCAGAAAAGAATCATGTTCGGTATATGAAATGTTTAGTCTCAAGGCACTTCTTTTCAAGTTGTGTTGTGGGAGACTACCAAGTTGGTCTACGATCAAACCTTCATGATAAGTTATGGTTTTGTGAAGCACCTAGGTGATCTATGATCAAAACGTTATGACATGATATGGTACGAGTACCAACCAAACATGTTATATTGAGCGCTCAGGGTAAGATAGGTCTATAGTGTAATTCGGGCCCAAAACTCACGTTTTTAAAAGAAAACTTACATGTGTAAAGGTTTCTCGCTAAATATTATATATTCATTGTTTTCCATCTTTTCCAAAATTTTAGGTGCTTGGGAGAAATCAGTGTGATATGTTAATTGAGCTTTTTGGAAGCCTCGGATAGTTATGCGTATGCCTATGTTATCGAGACTGACCTATGGGGAATCACTGGCCTCATCATTGCAAACTGTTGACCTTGTTTGATGTAAATAATAATGAATATTCCTAGAACCGAATTGATGGACTAACCTATGACATGGCCGAGTTGGACTGTCGAAGTACCGATACTTCTGAAAGTATCAATAAAATAGTACCTATGTAGAGCCTTGGCGAAATCTTGGATGGACACAAACCCAGTTGATATGGACTTGTTACAATCTATATCCTTCGCTTGTGAATGTAAAATGAATCAAGTCACAAACTTTGACAGATTCTAAAAATGAAAAGTAATGAACATCAAAATAATAATAACTACATCCCAAACCATTGACAAGGAGAAGCAACTAACTCTCAGTAGGAGCGCTATAGTAAGTGTATCAAAAATGTAACATGTGGTTGGTGAGAATTGAGAAATCACATCAAAGAGTAGAAATAAATCTATGGAGAAGATATGGATAATGACATAAAGAAAAATATGTATTGAAATATTAAGTTGTGAGCACTTAAAGAAGTGAAATGAGTGAAATTGAAATAGATAAAGTGGATAAGTAAGAAAGTGGAAATCATGGAAATAGTTTGTGAACATGACGTGTTGGAAACAAGGTATAGGGGTAAGTTGGAACAAAACCTATTGTGATCAAATTAAAGGATTGGTATTATGTAAAGTTTGCTAACAAAATTAAACGGGAAGTTTATTTATGTAGTTGATTTTATTTTGTAATGTATTATTGAGTATTTCACGAGATGATGGGATGATATATTTCGTTAGATATATGATTTGATAAATAAATGTTATTGGGTGACAGAAATATGATATTAAAATGCTGGTGAGTATAATGGATATGTACATATATGGATAATAATCAGATGATTAAGAATGGTTACGAACAAGTGATTTTGGTTCAAAGGATTTAAGTGGATTATTATATTTCTTATTTAGTATAGGATGAATGTGTATTAAAGTGGATTATTAAATTATGATTTCAGGTGATGACAAGCTAGTTGGAAAGACATACCATTTGAACTAATTATGGTCTTCAACTCTGTGAGTAAAAAATTTTTTCCTCAAATTTTAAGCATGCTTTTTTTTATGTCCCTTAAATGTTATGCTTTTTAAAAGTTAAGCATGTTTTCCTTATTAATTTAATATAGGAAATTCCATGAAATGCTTAATCATGTTTTTATATCTAAAGTGAGATTTTAAAAGGTAAAATGGTCTTTCCAAGTATTAAGCATGATTTCACTGTTATAACATTTCATGAAATATTTCATTATTTTTATAGATTGTCAATTTCAAGAAAATCATGATATTATCATTATTATACTGTATGAAATGTTTTACAATATGAGAATAAAGATTTAGAAAATAATTTATATTATTATGTTATGAAATGTTTATAAAAGCATATTATGAGAATTATTTTCAGAACCACCAAAGTACCTGTGTGATCTTTACCCGCTCTGCATCGTGTGCTTAGTTTCACGGTGTATTGACCAGTTTAGTGATTTACCTGCTCTGCATTGTATGATGCGTTCCACGGTGCATGACTAGTTATATATAGGTCTTTGGGACCCATCGTCATACACACATAGACTTTGAGCCATGTATAGTAGTGTTAGCCTTTGGGGCTTGCTCTGCACGCTTATGACCAGTTATTCAGTTACTCAGTTATTAGTATCACTCAGTTCTAAGTAGTATGCCTTGTATATCGACATTACTTTGTACATGTGTTACTGCTTAGCGGTACTTTTAGTGTGAATTTTCGAGCTATCAATATTTATCGAAATTTTCAGCTAACTATTTAAATTTTAGTTTCAGAACTCATTTACTGTTAAAATATGGATTCATATATCAGTTTTAAACTTAGCTACAGTACTCTTAGAAAAAGATTATTATCTTGCACTTAAATGATTTCAGCAATATTATCATGGTATACAGTTTTAGTATTATTTAAACTCATATTTCAAATTCAAAAGATGGCTGCAAAGCGTGTTTATAACTCTCAGCTTTTAATTTGTATATATGTATTATAAAGTTCAGTAGATTTTCAGAAATAAATAAGATAGAAAAGTATACTAATGTATTTGAGAATTTATCTACTCACTGAGTTACCAGCTCATGTATTTTCTAATATTTTTGTTATAGAGAGGATCGAGCTTGAGCATCTATTGGATTGCTTGTGGAGTTCTCAGCCAGTCACCATTTTATTGCATCAATTTAATATTTTCATTCTGGAAACTAGTTCTCATAAGTCATTATTTTCGAGATCATTCAAACTCTGCGCAATTCTATTTCTCCATATGTATTTTGATATTAATGATTGTTTTGAATTTAAATATATTGAAAAGTGTTCTAATTTTGTATCTTGGGGATAAATTGAGTTATTGAGGGAAAAAGCATTTTGCTTCATTTTATATGATTTGTTTGGATGAGATGATTTGTATTTTCAGGTTGAATAAGTCCATTTTACAAGCGAAACTCTGTCAAAAATTTTATAAAATCATTTTAGTCCAAAAGTTTCCGCAGTTTCAAGTCAAGTTTCAGCTTGCCTTGACGGTTGGTCCAGGTCAAGCTGGTATCCATCGTCGGCGCACATTACGTTTCAGGTCTAGTAGGGTGTCCTGGGATGGGGTGTGTCAGATCTCATTTACAAAACTACTCTCACAATAGTTGGCATCTTCCTAAAGTGGAAACTACCATGTGAAAACAACTCAAAGAGATGCGGTATTCTGGGGGGTCCTGAAATCATGTTATGCTATAAACATCAAAAAGCACAAAATAAGGCTGGAGTAGACTTGCAGGAGAAAAATATCATGCCTCAAACACGCTCATTAAACAATTTATATATAGACATATTGAAGGAATGAGATCTGATTACATAGAGGTTGAGGCCTTTCTCATGCTAGCAAGTGAAATTCTAGGAGAGGAAACAACAAAAGCTTAAGGGTGACAGAAATTCATTTGGAGATTTTTTTTTTTTTTTGGTCACTCAAACATTTTTACAAATAGCAGTTGTGCAACGCATTAAGATTAATGAATTACAAACCTCAATAAACATTAATTCAGTGTTAATTGCACTATCATAGAATATAGAATTCGAATAGCAAAACTTACCTTTTTTTATTGAAAATTTTCGCAAAATTTAAATATCCTCAACTAATCATAACCCAAAATTAAGCCCTAGAAAATAGTAAAAAAAAAAAATATCAAAATCAATCAAACTGATAAATTTAAAACACTTGCCGCAATCGGCAATTGTTATTGGCTGCGAGGTCTTTCAAGAAGTAGATTCAACCTTATCAACGGCCTTAACCACATCCATGCCCTCAACTACTTGCCCAAACACCACATGTTTCCCGTCAGGCCACTCTGCTTTCGTAGTGCATATGCAAAACTGAGATCCATTGGTCCCGGAACCGGCGGCATTGGCCATGGAGAGAACAACGGGTCCGGTGCTTCTTCACGATGTCCTCGTCAGATAACTTTGATCCGTAAATCAATGCCTTTCTGTCCGGTGCAAAGATGGCGAAGTTCTTAGCAGTGCGGGAACGACGTTGGAGAAAACGATTTAGATTTACAGAAAATGAAGTGGGAAAGAATGAAACTGGATTGGGAGATGAAGAGACGTAGTTTGAATTTCTTAGTATGGGAAGTGGAAAACACTAAATTGAGCGGTAGTTCCCAAATGACAGCGGATGTGTTTATTAAAAGCCAGAAGAAAAGAATAAGGTACTTCAAAAAACAGCCAGAAGAAAAGAAACTTTTAATAGTAGTAATATATAAAAGAAAAAATGTAAAAAAAGAAAATTTATAGCACCCAAGTTTGGGCGGGAAATTGTAGGTGGGACTCATCCAAACTTAGATGCTTTAGTGTGTATATATACACACATGCGGGAGGGCTAGAATGCCCATGAATAAATGTGAGTTTTTCCATTCAAACTCATCTTCTTTCTCAAAATTGTTGTAGAAATTTGGGAAATGGTTTTAATATGGACTCGAACTAAGGACTTTCTCTTAATAAGACGTGTTCTTTATCATTTAAACTACTCCCTCCATCTTAATTATATAATCTATGCTGCCTTTTTGAGGTATCCCAATTATATAATTTTCTTTCTTTATTAAAAAGTCTAAAATTACATTATTTTACTAATTTACCCTTACTTAATACTTAGTTAAACTACTAATTAAATAAGGGTAAATTAAGAACACATATTGCAAAATTTATATTTCTAATACAATTTTTAATTAATGTGAATTAGTAAAGTATACTATATGATTGGGACAGAGCGGGTATCACATTTGATCTATTTGCACCAAAATATTTAAGTCTTAGATTATCCACATTGGTGGTGTTAAGATAAGTTGCTAATGAGGTTGTTAGTTAGAGCATCCACATTGGTAGTATTAAAATTAGCTATCCACATAAGCAAAAAGTTGAGTTTTTAGTGATTATAAAAAGACAACTAATAAGTAACTTTTATTATTAATTTGTGCCACATTAGTGATTCTAATTAAGAGTGTTAAATTTAACTAGATTTTTTTCACCCGTGCATTACACGAGTAGAGTTATAGTGTACATTTATATCAAAATTAATGTGTGAGTGTAGACATCATGTCATAAATAAAGTACAATATATTAGTTGTATTGTATAAAATTATGAATTAATATGAGAATTACAATTCACCATGGGATATTTATAGTAAAATGCCTGAGTTCAAAATTCTGGTCTCTTCCAAACTCGTTTTGCAAGTTCACACGTCGAATCTATATAAAATTGTAATAATTAGTAGTCAAATAATTAGAGATGACAATTTGACCCATCAATCCATTAAACCCATAGAGACCTGCCGCTAATAGGATTGACATGTCACGCCTAATTGGGGGCAAAAGGACTAGTATGGGGCAGCATTGTCTACCCCGTCACAGGTCCAATGCGGGTCAGGTTGGACCCGACCCACAGACTGGTGACCCGCCAAGCATTTTTTTCCTTTTTTTTAATAAATTTAATTCTAAAAATATATAGAAATTATTATAGATGGCAATTTGACCGAACGACCCATAAATCTGTGGCAATTTATTTTTATTTTTTTACTATATTATTTTTTTGAAAGGATTTTTCTATCGAATTGAAAGAATCATGTTATTATATTAGCTAATGTTGGGAACTTTAAAATTCTAAATAAAATATTTTGTTTTATTTTACGTTCATCAATTAATAATGCGTTGTACATAACAATAATTGAAAGGGGAAAAAATTCATGAGTCCTTTCGTTGGTTATGGTAGCGTCCCATCCCACCCCATCAGCTGACTTACATTGACCTGCCCTATGAATTTGTATGTTTAAGGCGGGTCTGGGTGACTTCAAGACTCGTGAGACGGGTCTAGGGTATAGTAAACCCGCTCCATTATCATCCCCACAAATAATCATATTACAGTAAACTATTATAACTATGAGTTTAGATTCTCACTCGTGCGTTATACGGGAAGACTGATTTTCAAAAAAGTTCAGTAACAATGAATAATAAAATATTGGACAAAGACGTGTTATCAGATTTCCATAACAAAAAAATACAGTTTTGATCTAGCATTTAATACGTTAAATTAATGTTTTATTAATACTATATTAATAGTTACCCACTTATGTGCTCGACTAATGCTTTATTATATTTCACTTTTAAATCATCTAGATCGGAAGAGCACACGTCTGAGTTAACAGTCTAATAATACGTATTGGACATGTACATCAGTAGCGGATAATAAAAAATTATAAAAACTTATAATTATATATAAATGTTAAAAAGAATATAAATGAGCAAACTAAAATAAAAAAGGTATATAAAAAACTAAAAAACTAATATAAATTATTGAAAATGAAGCTTATAAGTTTTCCAAATTTTTTTAATTTCGTTTTAATGTAGGTGTTCCTTTTTTTGCATTATCTAGATTAGTGAGTTAACTTTGCATTGACAAAACTTGTATATTGACAAAACTACACTAATTCCAAATTGTTCTATATTCTGAAGACTTTCATTAAGAAACCCGATCATAGAAATCAATAGTGGCTGAGTTTTAATTTCTTTAACAAAAAAATGGTTTTGTTTTATTTACAGATCTAGAGTTTTATCCATGGTAAGCAACAACATAAAAAGTTTTGTAAACAATAGTTTTAAAAAGTTTATCCAATTGGAACAACAGTAAAAAACAATACTTAGAACGTAAACTGTCACGATTTTGAGAAAATTTAATTCAACTTTACGATTTCCACGCAATCTACAACGCTAAGTAATATATAAAAAAATAAAAATAATAATACAAATAGTAATAATAGAAAAATGACATTTTTTGGGGTTTGGTTTCCATATATTCATGAACTCTAAGAAAGGAAAATTTAAAAATTTTGAAATTTTGTGATTTGAGAAAGGGAGGAATTATAGAATGAATTTTGAAAATTATGGAAAGATTGAAGATTAAAGGGATAAGGAAAAGTATACGAAAGCATAGTAATTCTCGGGAAATGAGTGTCTTTAAGGGAAAAGAAGAATTTCATGGTTATTCTAGTAATATTTTAGCAGTTTACCTTTGAGACAATTGACGGAGCTGAAATTGAAGAGAAAGATACCAAATATTAGTTTCACTTACTTATTATTACAGGAATTACTATAATTTCATAAATTAAATAAATAAAATGAAAAAATTAAACCAATTAGGGCATCATCTAAAGAGGTAGTAATCCGGTGCAAATCATTGTGCAACATCAAAATAACCCGGCCCGAATCATTGTGCAATATAATGATGGGGTCAGCAAAATTATGGGCGGGAAAATTACAATTGAGAATCCAAATCCAATTGAAAACTCTTATATTATATATTATATGATTATCAATTCAATAGTCAAAAAGTGAGTCAATCCCAATTTAATTAAAATAAAAAAGAATAAATAATATTACATAAAGTATTAAGTTTATTGTTGACTTTAACAATAAAATTAACAACTTGTTAAATTAAATGCTTTTAGCAACTATTTTAACAACACCAATATATATTATTTTTGAGTTATTAACTAACAACTTCACTAACAACCCACTCTAACACTACCGATGTGAATGCTCTTAGTAACTCAAAAAAATGTAACTTCTTTTTTTTTTTTTGGAAAAATTAAAAAAAAAATTCTAACTATATTAGTTGTAATGTTAATGAAATTGTTAAAAAAATATCTTTTTAACAACTTGAGCATCCACATTGTAGTATTAAATTAGGTGGTTAGTTACCAACTCTAAAAAGTACAAATATTAACATTAATTTTAACATTTTACTAGAATTTAATGTTTTTGAAATTTTTTTATTTATTTAATGAAGTTTGACTAGTAACTTTTGAGAATAATGTACGTACTTGGATTTAAGTAGGTATTAGTGATTTTGTTTAATACATCTAATGTCGCGCTCGTTCTTTGGGGCTAGTTTTTCCACTACAAATTTTTTCAAATAAGTCAAACTAATATCAACAACATATTTCCTATAAATATTTACTTTTCACACTTCCCCATAATTTCTCGCTACTTTCCACCACACATTTCAAATTACAATTCCTTTGAACCAAAAAAGCTAAAAAACTAGTCCTATAAACAAATAGTTGTTAAATTTAACTTACATTTGTGACATTTAATAACAATTTAAAATACACTTTTTACTTATGTGAATAACTAAATTTAATAACACCAATATGAATTGTGAATGCTCTTAATTTTGTTGTTAAAGGTAACAACTATTCTAACAACTTATGTGGTTAATCATCTTTATTTTCTTTATTTTTTATATTGATTATAGGTTGAATCAATTTAAATATGACGCGCTTTTATTGTAATGGTTAATTTAACATCATCAATGTGTTAAAAATTAATAGTTAAACTTAACATACTTATATGACACTTAATAATTACTAATAACACTAATGTGGATGCCCTTATGTGTGTCTAGAAAAAGATGAAAAAGGACCCACATTTGATAACATAATTTCCTTAATTTGACCATAAGTTGAGGACGATTTCATAAAATTCTCAGACGTGGGATCTCATTTAATTATCTCTCATCCTCCATGGCTTCAGTACTCTATCTGAAATGGTTTCCCACCATACATCTGGTGGATAATCCCATTAGACGAATAGCGGGAGATGGAGACTATCACTTTTTAACTCTTATCTTCCATGAAAATTTACATAATGTGCATCTATCTACTCACATGATACCAAGTCTGGTTAAGTTGACACCAGATGCCTCCTGAAGGTGTCTTTAATCGGATTGTGTACACACACTAATTAAACAATGAAATTTAGGTTTAGAAGTTAGAACATAGATGGCGCTACGTACTCACATGTCTGACGTCGTGGAGCATGCACTCGCATGAGGGTGGGCGGGCTTCATGCTGATGTCGACGGGGGTACTACGTGAAGAGCATGGATATATGACCTTATAATTGTTCATTTCTTTACTGTGAAATATGCGGCTTTATTGAAAAATAAAAAATGATATCATGATCAGGTGTCAAAGTTTATTTGAAATTGGTGTTTGAATTTCGCATATTAATAATCATGACAAATGCATTAAAATTACACCTTGATTGTTGAATATAATTGGGTTATCTAATCTTGTTACACGTTTCTAATCCAATATGACAATATAATGACACTATCATGCACGGATCAAGAAAAAGTCAATTAGGGCATCTTTACCATTTTGAATATAATCGCATGGAAATTTTGTTTTTAATATTTTTTCAAAAAATCTTTTCTTTGAAATTCATTTTTAATCATCCGTTCTCACCACATTTTAATTAGGGCATCTTTACCATTGTGGAGCTATGACAATCTTCTCCCAAAATGTCATATTGCACGTCATAGGTAAATCACATATTAGATTGTAAATTTTTCTAATATCTTATCTTATATATATATATATATATATATATATATATATATACACACATTAAAGTAAGATAGTGGCCATAAATAAATTTTCCCGCTAAAACCACTATCATACTTATATATGCGTCTTTTTTATTTATTTCATTTTAGTACTAATACACACATATTTTCAACTAATTAAGTTTCAAATTAATCTATAATATCTTTTATATGTATGTTTTTATTTTATACACATATAGAATATACGTAATTATAATCTATATATTAATTAAAAGAAAGAAGCATGCGGTACAATCTTACCTCAGTTTTCCCGCCAATTTTCCTGGAAGCAGGGATAACTTTGTCTTTTGTTTCCAAATGTGGTAATTAAACGGTCAGGTAAATGCTTACTATATCTTTTTTTCTAAAACTAGATTCTTATCTGTGCGTTGCACAGATATGTATTAGTACATATCAAATTATTTAAAACAATAAATAATATGAAATTTTATAAAAATATTTTTGTATGATGAAATTATACAAGGTTACGTTACTCAATAAAAAATACTTTATTTTTTAACCTAAACTAAATAATAATGTAATTTTTTCTTATCTTTTTAAGGTAACTATAGTTTACAATAAATTTTAACTTGATTATTATCGTTGAAGTAAATAAATATTATTTTATTTTTTTGTATTAATTTAGATAAATGACATTATACAAAATAATAGCTAGTTGTGTAGTGTCTTGTACTTTGAAAATATTTCTTATTTGGAACCAATAAAGTCAGATAGCAAGAAAATTATATAAATTAATAAAACATAAAATTAGTCATATGTAAAATAGTCATAATTATTAATATTCATTTATACCAAGAAAATTAAATTACACTAATGATACATATTGTTGATGCTAAATTTAGCTTTCGACTCAACAAATAAAATTTATATTCGTGAGAAATTTGTATTCGAATCAGTATGAGCGATAAATGCAGAGAAAGCCAAGGATGTTTGTGATAAATAGAAGACTATAATGTGTAGAAGACAAGAAGAATGAGATTTTTGGGTGTCGAACCCTTTTCCATTTCTGTTTGTCTCTGTTTATAGTGTACATTTGTCCTTTGCTTGGGAGTGATGATTACAAGCATTTAATGTGACCCGCATGAATGACACAGGGGTCTAAACGACGCTCCGATCTAGACATTCACTTTTTGACTATCGATTACCTTAACAGCATATGGGACAAGTAATCTCCATATTGCATTCAATGCTTGAGTCCCATCAGCCGTAAAGGATAAGGTTTTTCACATGAGCTCCCAAGCTTTAGAGGGGTTGGCATGCTCGTTGTACTCTCTGGGTCGGGCTTTTGGCTAAGGCACTTGTGAGCTTGCAAGCGAGGTGCCTGTTTGTCTTAAGCCACTGGAGTGAGTGAATAGGCTGTCCTTAAGGTCGCTAAATTAAGTCATTAGATCTGTGGCCGTTGGCTCGCTGGGTTAGGTGAGACGCTCTGAGCCTACTCTCAAGACCCAGTGACCGTTGACCTCTATTGACCTTTGACGTGGGTTAACTCTCCACGACCTGGTGGACATATATGTTTAATTTCTATTAATTATAAACTATAAATTTCAAGATATATTTGACAATTGGATAATTAAATTTATCAATAATTTAAACAATTAAATGATGATAATTATCTATTAGTTATTAAATTTAATAGTTAATTTTATTTCAAAATAATGAATGGATAAGGTAAAAGTGAATAAAAAATTAAAACATTCAAAATTTCACACATGTTACTACAATATGAAATAAAATGTCTAAAAAGATCATACTAACAGATTTTTTAGATAGAAAACTGCGGTACAAAGGTACCACAACTCCTTTTATTTAATTAATATGTAGATTTTTACTTGAGTTATCTTCAAAATTTTCAAGTTATCTTATCTTCATTATTTCATTTTCGAGTTATTTTATATCACTTTTTTAAAATTTTCCTTTCATTCCTACAAAAATCTAGCAACCCAAATAATTCCCTCTGTGATTTCGAACAGATTGTTCATAAATTTTCTCTTTCTTTATTCAAGCGTTTAATAGTTAACTAAAATATCATTATGCCACACGGGTCTTAACGTACACAAACAATGATATTTATATCATATGAAAAGATAAAAATAAAATATAAATATGCTTAAATAAATATATGATACTATATTATGATATCAAGTTCTTTATTTTTTTCACATGTGTGGGCATCTAATTTCTCAAATATATATATATATATATATTAATTAATCCACTTAAATCTCAGTACCTTTTGTATCGCAATTTTTCCGTCTTTTTTATTTGGTAAATTTTACAATAACTGTTCCTTTTCTTTTTAATAAAAATTTTTGTGAAAGAACTTGGAGAAGGCTTGAACATGTGACTATTGATTTAATGACTAAACATTAACTATTTTGCCTATTTGTTTTAGTTGTTAATCGTTTTCACTAATAAATTAAAATACTAAATCTGAAAATCAATTCTAGAACACACTCTAATTCATCATAATTCGTTAACTCACCATTTCTACCATGTGTATTGGTGAGTTTTATGTTATTTGATTTTTTTAATGCATTTTATATTTTTTTTTTGAATTTGTTAGTTTTATTAGGATTTTTTAAAATGAGGAGGGTAACAGATATTTTTTTCATTATTGTATATATATACGAATGATTATATATGAAAATGTATGTTATCTTTTAAACGATCATGAACTTTACGATTACTAAGTTCATCGATTTTATTGATTCAATTAATATATACTTTTGTTTACATATTTTCTACATGGTGTAAAGATTTATATTTAATTATCTAATAATATATTTTAGTAAATTTTTTACCCGTGCGTGGTTTAACTAGTTCTTATAATAAGTTAGATTATTTTAAATTCTTCTTTCCGTGCATCGCAGGGTAAAAAACTAGTATAGTATTAACACGAAATAAGTAGTCATCCTAGCATTATTTTCTAGGGGTTAGGTGTATATTCGAAAGTTTGAATGGAAAAGATATGCGACCTTCACTGACGAGCTACTTGTTTCATTAATTTATTTATTTTTATCAAAACCCATGTGGTCTAATCGCAACCTAGTTAGTTATCAAACTTGATCAAGGGTTCAATTCCTCACCTATACAATCCCTTTGTAATGTCAAACCCAAAAAAAAAAAAAAGAAAAAGTTATTTCTTTTATGTGCAACAAGTTTTTCAATCTACAAAACAATTAAATAAAGAAATGTCAAAACAATTAAACAAGCTTATTATTATTATTATTATTATTATTATTATTATTACGAGTAATTAAAACGTGCATTACATGTTGTATGATAACATATAATGTAATATACAAAAACTTAGTACAATAAAATAATTAATTTTGGTCAATTTGGCTCCTATGCTTGTGCATAATATTTAAATATATTTAAATTATAGTATGATTATTGCATGCGATAAAAAGGTTTATGATTATTTATGATTTCTTATAAATTATTATTTAAACAATACACTTATAAAATATTACTTTGAAGAAATACCTATGCTTACTTTGTATTTATTTATTATTGTGGTTTTAATCATGTAATTGATTTAAAATTGACCACAATAAACACTACATATTAATAACAGGATTTAAATTAAATAACAGACAAATCGAAATTAAGGAATTAAACAATATTGGGTAAGAAGTAAAAATAGAATTTAGTATTAAAAAATTCAAATGGGAGTTACAATTTATCACATTAATAATTGTTTTAAGAGAGGTTTGGGGATAAGAATTAAATTTGTAATTTCAATTTCAAAACTCTTCATTGAAATAATTGTTAAAATTAAAATTAATGACAATAAATACCACAATAAAGATTAATCTTGAAATTGAATTGAAATTAAACACAATAAACACTAAATATTAATCTTAATATTGGAATTATTAAATAGTACACTAAAAATTATTAAATGATTATTTGTGCATGTTGCTAAAGAAAAACATGTTTTTTGAGAAATTATTAGTGCTAAGCTAAAATAATTAAATAATTATTTGTGTTCATGATAAGAGTTTTTTATTGTTTTGAATCATATATATATATATATATATTAAATTTCACATTATTTTAGCTTATTCATAAGTTCTTTAAGCATGTAAAACTAAAAGTATTTGCTTGAAGGATATCATATGTTACCTTAATTGATTAAATTGTATTTAATATTATCATTAATAGATTGTTATAATAAATGAGGAATAATAAGAAGTAAGGGCAAATTGGAAATTAAAATAATAAAGTAGGGATAAATGTGGAATCTAAATGTTTTACAAGGATTCCACCTTTTATATATTAGTGATTATTATAAGCCATCGAAATCAAATTAGTTCATACTTCATGGTACTAAATCTGTGACGTATCCATCTTGAAATGAATCAACAAACAGTAATTTTCACTCTAGGTCCTATTTCAATTTTATATCAATTTTGCTTCCATTCTGCTTTTTTGAGCCTACTGAGTCCCTAACCTTTCATTTAGTATCATATTATGTCTCCAACATCATTTTTCATCATCAACATTTCAATTTTCACCATTAATCCCTATCAAAATGACTATTATACTCATGATTCTTTAGTTCCATTATAGGTCCCCAACCTTTTAATTTTTATACAATTTTGTCTTTATTATTTTTGAGCGCATAGGAACTCTAATCTTTCATTTTTTTTTGTTGTGTTATATCTCAATTAACACTTTTCATACGTAATATTTTAATTTTTAATGTTAATATCATTAATTATTTAAATAAAAATAAAGAATAATACCCGCTCTAACTCACTCCAACACAGCCTAATGACAATAGTCAAAAAAACTCGATCTATAATGGTCTCGATAGATATCAAATCCACGTCGAAGAAATTTATCGATCTAAGTATCAATATGATGAATCAGATCCGATTTCTTAATATACTGCAAATCACGTGGCCGTTACTAATTGGGTTGATCCGCCCTAAAAAAATTGATTTTTGATTTATAAAAAATAAACATAGCCATAAGACTTTAGTTCAATTTAATTTCTTATATCTATTTGTGATTTTCACCATCACTTGCTCTCAATTTGTTATTCGTCTCAGTCCTTTGATCCATAAAAAATTAGAATTAACATATTAAGATTTAGTTTTATTTTTGTAAATTGAAAATGACATTTTTTTGTGGATCCACCCTAATCCATATCCGCTGCGTGATATGTGATGAATTGAAAACTGGATGCAATCTGTTATGCCGACTCTAAGATCGGAATTTTTTTTACACGGATTAGATATCCATCAAGTTTGATATATATCGAGTTTTTTTTGTTATCACTACGGGCTAGGATGTTCTTATTTTATATTGTTATTTATTTATTTTTATTTTTATAATTAATGGCATTAACATTAAAAATTAAAATATTAGGTATGAAGAGTGTTAATGGAGATATAACACGACAAAAAATAAAAGGTTGAAATTCCTATGCTCCCAAAAAATAATGGAGATAAAATTATGTAAAAATTGAAAGGTTGATGACCTATAATGGAAATAAAAAATTAAAGGTATAATAGTCATTTTGATATAGGTTAATGGTGAAAATTGAAAGTTGGGGACGAAAAATGACGTTGGGGACATAATACGATAATAAATAAATGGTTAGAGACTTAGTAGGCTCAAAAAAAATGAGGACAAAATTAATACAGAATTAAAAGGTTAGGGACTTATAGTGAAAATTACCCATCTACAAAAGCACTCCTTAGTAAGCGAAATTTTTTCTTTCTCCAAAGGGTCTAATAAACATGCAAAAAAAATCATTTTTTAAATTTTATTATTATCATTTCAAATCTATTAACTATTAAAATATAAACCAAACTGACAACCATCGGGAATCAAGATGTGGGATTTATATTTATTTATTTATTTGAGGGGAAGATGCTGGAATTTTAGCCCTCTTTATCCCCCCTTGCTTGACAATACACTAGCATGCATTCCTATAGTTGCTTCCACATTTTTCAGTTCTATTTTTCATGTGTCATTAATCCCCATTTACGTTGGTCATGCTTGAACCAACCAACCAACCAACCAAAAGGGGAAAAATGGCTAGACTTAGGCAAAGCCAAACATGATAATGTGGTAGATCAGAAATATCATAATGACACGAGACATATCTGGTTGATGTGAACACATCACCATCACTATAAATCATATTAGTAACTGTTATTAAACTACACTTTATGTCTGGTGTTATAACACATATATTTGTGCTTGATCAAAATGTTGCAATAATAAGTTCCTTTAAGAGGTTGTTTGATTCTCTTTATTTCTCCAAATTATAATTTTTTTATCTACTACTGATTTGACAACGACTCAATTACAACCATATATTTCACATATTTTTTTTACATTTTCAATACATATTCTACATCTCTCTTAATTATAATTTCATTAAATAATGATGTGATCAAACAAGCTCTAAATGTGTGCCCCTGGCTCACGTCTAAAAATGATCTAATACTTATATATATGACACTATATAATACTATATAATCACATAATGTGTGTTAGTGTACGTCACATAATTTTGATTTTTCATATGTACATTACATGGTTACATTACAGATATGGTACCATACCATACTTGCTGCGTTTGGGAGACAATTTTTTTTTTTTTTTTTGTGTTTGGTCTGTGGGCGCTAAATATAAGAGGCCTACGGTTTGCGGCTGGTCGCAGGAGCCGGTCAACGACTCCGCGTGGCCACCTCAAGTCAAAGTAGTCAAACTTTTGGAAACAAACTTCCACGTGTTTTGATATTACAGGTATAACTTAGGTTATTAATTACACCTGTCAAACACAGGATTAGATCCCAGGCATCACGTTGGCGTCACGAGATCGTCATACGAATCCCTCTTTTCACGTGACTTCCACTTGACAATTCGGAGTGCCTGCAAAAACTTTCATAACTTCTCATCCTAATTCCACGCGCGAACACGCACCCCGCCAAACTTCAACCGGTCTACGGTGAATTGTGAAAGTAAGATTAGTTATTTGGTTTAAAACATGTCATAACGCATTATTTTATTAGTTTTATTTTTTTAAAAAATTAAAAAGTAAAAAATTCAGTTTTAATATTTTATTTTTTATAAAAAATAACTAATAAAATAATACCACGTAGCAATTTATAAACTAATTTATAATTTGCATATTTTCCAAACACATGAATTGTATCAGACGTTGAACATTTGGCGCCGTTATGTTAGCATGGTTTTTTATTGGCAACGCGCATGGATACTCAACAAATTAGTATCTGGCTCCATAACAGTATAGACGTCTGATGCCTAATTGGAATTAAATCTCTTTATCACGCGGTTGGCTCACATAAGGCAGTTGAACCATCTTAACAAGGGAAATTAGTCTCTCTTCCGTTAATAAAATTTGGAATTTGGCACATGTTATTTTGATCGTTTATTTCTAGATATAAGAACATCCATATTGGTGTTGCTAGATTTAACTATCCATATAAGTAAAAAGTAGAGTTTTTAATTATTGTTAAATGACACCTAATCAAGGTAAATTTAATTATCAATTTGTGTCACATTGATGATTATAAATAAGAGTGTTAAATTTAATTTTCACTTCAATAGTCAAATGGTGAATTAATCACAATTTAATTAAAATAAAAAGAATAAATAATACCACACAAAGTGTTAAATTTGTTGTTAACTTTAACAATGAAACTAACAACTTGTTAAATTAAATGCTCTTAGCAACTACTTTAACACCACTAATGTAGGTTGTTTTTTGAGTTGTTAACTAACAACTCCATTAACAACCTACTTTAACACTATCAATGTGGATGCTCTAAGATCGTCTGGATCAACCATAACTAAAATGTTCAATTTTGATTTGTAGTTATAAATCCAAATCAATGTACGAAAATTTTCTAGTACCTTCGAGTGTTGCTATTATGACTTACTCTATCCCATGTGGGGTGTATAACTATAAAATTAGAGACAGAATAAAAAGTATGTAAGAATTAATATTCAATTAATTGACAAGTTTGGGAATGAGAAAAATGATTTTTTCTTTCACCGAATAACAAAGTAATTCTTCAACTAAAAGTTTAAACTTTGTTGACGTGTATTTTTGTACACGTAATACGAAGATTTTATCCTTTTTGGGGGGCTACGCTCATGGTGGGTGGACCCCTCAAAGTTTTGTAAATTTCCATAAGAAAATCGCGTCTCCCAATAATCGATCCCCCATACCCTTCCAATATATGAACAATTAAAACACACACATCCATTAAACCTTTCTATATCCCGAGAATTGCCAAAAAAAAAAAAAAAAAGACAAGTGCATAAAATGAAATCTAACCAGAGGTCTCAAAGATAAGAAGAGTACATGTTCATTTTATCAACTGATAAAAATGTTCAAAACTAAAGACTAGCATTGACAGCCTTCTCATGATACAAAGAGTCAAAAGACCCAGGATGTTCTTCCAAATTGTTAATAGCAAACTTTGTTCAATAGGAAAGTATGATATTCACTTTTGCTTCTAACCATGTCATACATCTACCATTTTTTTTTTAAACATGTCATATATCTACTTGATATGCTTAGATAGTATCTTTCAGTTAATAGGTATAAAAACCGAACTGCGCCATTGTTTTATTAACTTTGCATCCAAACATGTTTCTTGAAATAGAAAATGGAGAAAAAAAGTATTTAAAAAAAAAATCAAAGTTGTGCCAACTAAATGTGATTTGTAAGCTGAAATTTAATTTAAAAAAAAAAAGTGATGTCAGGCTAACGTCACGATGACATCAATTGTTTGTAGGCGCCAAAATGCATCCTAAACTACTTTTGATTTAGGTAATAATAGATAGATATTATAACCAGGTTTTTAAGAAAGTGCATTTTAGAATTACAAATATGATATCAAAAAAAGTTTTCAACATTTTGAAGAACTGGAAATTAAAGATAACACGAAAACAGTCAAAAAAAGGAAAAGAATAATTAAATTTCACATTTTTCAGGTTGAGTTTCCTTCTCTTTCAATCGTTTTATAATGACAAGAAAGGCATCACAACACTACTTCAGTCCCATAAAGATAGTTAAACATTTTTTTCCCTTCGTTCTAAGGACCTAATATATATACCACTTCACTTTTAAAGACGTAGTTGAAATATAGTTTTCTTAAATACGCTTATTTAATATATGAATCATTATCAACAAATTAAAATATAATTATTCAATTGAAATAACTAACAAATGAAAGGGCACAATAGGAATATATAATCTTTTTTTTTTTTTGACAAAGAGGTACTGGGACCTAGAGGTCTCAGATTCGATTCCCTTGTATGAGATATTTTCTATATTTTATTGTAGTATATATTACCACTATATGTGGGTTAGTATTGTTGATTTTCTTGGCGCTGTGTTTCAGTAAGATAAATATCTATACGCATTTGTGTTGCTATGTTACAGATTTGTAATTGTATTTTTTTAAAAAAAAAAAAAAGAATCCCTATACAAATAGAAAAAAACTATCTTTATGGGACGAGAGTAGTACTATTTTATTATTACGAGTAATTTAGATGTGCATTGCACATTGTACGATAACATAAGATTAATTACATAATAGTAACAAAATATTTTAATTACTTCCTCCGTTCCACAAATATACACTCTTTTATTTTTCACATAGATTAAGAAAATATCATTTAATGTTATTAGAAATGTACAATTTAACAATATATTTCTTAATATACCCTTTGATTTATTTAATATTTCACTTTAATTGTTTTTTATTATTAATCATTATGCACAAAAAATAAGGCTATATTAGAAAACTAAAGAAATTAACTTAGAAAATAGGAATATAATTTGAAACAGATAAAAAAAGAAATTGAAATATCTTTTTCGGACAGAGGGAGTATAAAATTTTAAGCAAACAATTGTCAATTTCTGTTTTAAAAACTTGTACTCCCTCCGTCTGAAAAAGATATTTTCCTTTCATTTTTCACATAGATTAAAAATACATCATTTAATGTTATTGGAAATGTATAATTTAACATATATTCCCTTATATACCCTTTAGCTTATTTAATATTCCACTTTAGTTGTTCTTTGTTGTTAATTACTATGCACCATAAATAAAGGTATATTAGAAAACTAAAAACTTAACTTAGAAAAGAGGAATATAATTTGAGATAGATAAAAAAAAAGAAAGGAGAAATACCTTTTTGGGATGAAGGGAGTAATTGAAAGGACAATTACAATTATTTTAGAGTAGGACAACTACAATGGTTTTCAAAAATTTATTTTGTTCTTTCATTAGTGAATATGGTGATAACATGGTTTATTAAAATGGTTTATTGAAAGGTGGGTGGGTGATTGAAATTGAAGAATGAACTCAAAGCAAATGAAATTAACCACAATTAAAAAAGATTTTGGTGGAGAAGTTTAATGGCAAATAATAATAAGGGCAAAAGGATTAATGACATGAAATAAATGTGGTGCAATAAGAAATAGGTACAAAATGGGAATTAAGAGAAAAAATATAAGGACAAAATGGGAAACCGAATGTTTTACAATGATCACACTTATATATTAGTGATTATAACTGTTCCTTATTTCTTCACCACGTAATTTTATAAAATAAATTAAGAGCTTGTTTGATGTTATTAATTTGTAAAAGTGTAGATAATTTTTAATGACGAGAGATGTATAATGTCTATTGGGAATGTAAAAAAGTTTAAACTATGTATTTGTAATTGAATAGTTAACAAAATAAATGTCAAATTAATAGTAGATAAAATTATAAATTGGTAAAATAAAGAGTATTAAACAAGCTTTTAATTGTTAGTCTCGAAAAAATTTTAAATAACACGGACTATAATAATAAGAGAATAAAATTTAATTCCACAGGGTTATATATAAAATTTTTTTCCCCCTATTTTGACGAATTTTGAAAATTTTTGGGCCAACTCGAGCCTCTATTTGTACATGACGTAAGGCATTAATTTTCAGCTGGACGCCAAGGGAACAGGGATCGTTCAGGCGTGTGTCCCACACATCCAACACAAGCGCGTGACCTCGTCGAGTACAAGGCCAAATTAACTTCCTACGGCCGGGACGAGAATGTTCCTCTCCGTAGAGCGTCGAACGTGTGGTCTGTGGGGGGAGACTAACCGTCCGTCGTCAAGAAAAACATCCCAATTAAGTCACCGTACACTCCCGCTGACCCTCCAACCCACCCCTCTTCTCTTTATATATAAATATCTCCGTCTCTCATTCAATTGTTCTTTAGATTCTCTCTACAACACAATTCCAAAATTTTCGACTGGGACCTCGAGAAACTTCAATTTGATTTCTCTTCTGATTCTGGGATTTGTAATTTCTGCTGCTCAGGTACTTCCTCTTTCTTGCATGTATTCCCTTCTTGATTCTGGGTTTTGTTTAAAAATTCTTTTTTTTTTCTGGGATTATAAGAATTTAGCCTCTGCTTTGTGTTCGTGAAACTCCAAGAGAAAAGAGCTCAAATGATTGATTTTCTTGTGCTTCTGACAGTTGTTTTTCTTTTCTGGATTAGCATAACTTCATGCAACTTATCTTTTTACCTGTACTGAATTAGTTGTTGTGTTCCTTCAAAAAAAATAAATAAATAAATAAAAAATAAATGAAGAATTAGTAGTTGTGAGCAATTATGTTTTACTTGCTATTATTAAAATATAGAAATGACAAGGTATTGCCTGTGGTCTTCAGTTAGGAAATTCTTGGGAACTTTATGGTTGAATTGTACTGTATTTATTCAAAAACTGCTGAATTTTATAATTTATAGTGAATTCTGGTAGGAAATTGTGGGTCTATTTTGAACTTAGACTTTTATTGGTTGAATTGTACTGTATTTATTCAAAAGCTGCTGAATTTTATAATTTATAGTGAATTCTGGTAGGAAATTATGGGTCTGTTTTGAACTTAGACTTTTATGAGATACAGGCCCCCCCCCCCCAACACCCCTTCATTTTTTTAAAAAATTTATTTATAATTATTTGGGAGGGGCTGTTTGGAAGTTTGGCCTCAAAGAGTTAGAAGATTAAGTACAAATATACTATTTTGGAATTTAATTACTGAACTTTTTCGTGTTATAAATTAAGGCATATTCTCATTTGCCAAAACGTGGGAAAGTTTTGCCCTCTTGATATTTTGGATAGATTTGTAGAGGGAAAATTTAAGATCACCATATTCTCATTAGGGTCAATGGTGTTATATATCTATCACGGCTGTCTTTTCTGTTTGTTCTTTTGAAAAATATGTTTTACTTGCTATCATTAAAATATAAAAATGTTAATGAATTGTTCGTGGTCTTCAGTTTGGGATTTTCTCGAAATTTTCTGGTTGAACTCTGATGTTATTTATTCAAAAGCAGCTGAATTTATTTAGAGTAAATTCTAGTAGAAAATTAAAGGTTTGTTTTGGACTTAGACTTCCGTCTGAAACAGGCCTTCTTTGCTTAATTATTGGGAGGAGCTGCTTGGGAGTTTGGCCTTAAAAAGTTAGAGATTAAGCACAAATACTTTATCTTGAAATTTTATCTTAACTTTTTCTTTTTTGAAATGAATGCATATGCTCATTGCTAGCAGTGGGAAGGCTTCTGCTCTCTTCATATTTATATTGGATAGATTGACAAAAGGGAAATTTTCGATCACCATATGATAAAACTTTAGATATCTTATTTTAAATTAAATTGAAGTTTAAAGTATTCTAGCTTGAAGAATTAGACAATTAGTTCCAAACTATTGTACCAAACTTAAGAAATGATCACAGGTCTTCCTCTTGGTAATCTATATGTTTGATGCTTCAGTTCTGGATGGATATCAGGTCTACCATCTACCCGTCAGCCTTCTATAATGAGGAATCCAATCAATCTCCACTTCTTATATCAACGCTTAAATTGTGCTTGAATTCGCCTTTCTGAGTTCCTCTGATACTTGCTTGATTGGTAATTGCTATTATGAATCATGTGATATGCACCCGTTTGGCTCTTGCCGACATTGATACACAATTGATGGACTTGAAAGAACTTCCAATCTGCTTCAATTGATAATCAGAGTTTGTCTGCATCATTCTGTGTCTCTAATGATGGTTTTGTAGTCCCTTAACTTTATTAAAATTGTCTTTGTTTGCCGCCGTATTTTGTGTAACACTTATAAGGATTTCCACACACAATTGGTACACATTTCGCGTGTTGCAGGTGTATGGTGTGCTCATTTATGGTATGCTGACTGCCAGATGAAGATTTTATTTACCAATTCATGTAGTTCTCTTTTGCAGGTTGATTGTGTCATATACCGGAAAAATTATCTTCACAGAAGTTCCTGGATCATGTTGAGAATTGTCTGTGCATAAAGCAGTTCATGATATCGATATAGAATGAGGTCCCCATTTTCTGGGAATAGCATAAGTGGTTCAGATTTGTCACACTCTTCTTATCCCGTCATCTCATCTGTACCTGCTAGACTCGTCGAGTCTTTGAAATTTGATACACGATACTCTCCCAATTCTCCGTTCTCTACCTACTTTGATTCTGAGATCCTCACCCCATTTGGCGACAGTCAAGAGGCACAAAATTCTGCCGATACTATTCCTGAAGCCACTCCCTCATCTCGTTCTTCCTTGGTTCGCAATAATTTTTTCCAGCAGTCAAGCCCTTCTCACATCAGCCATCAAAATAGTCTACTGATTTCTTGTGGTGGACCTTCTTCCCTTCAGAATGTAAATGAAAATCAGCATACGAAATGCACTCTACAGGAATTGGAGACTGCTCTTATGTGGCCAGACGAGGATATAGAACCGACAAGATCTAATCCTTCTTTAGGGGTAAATGACCAACCACAACCATCAGTCCAGAGGTCATCTAATGATTCTGACATTTGGACCTTAGGTGATGAATTTCGTGCTGAGAAACGGCGAAAAGCAACAGAGGACCTGGTATTGCAGGGTACCCCTCCACCTAATCTTAAACAGTTGCTGAATGCATGTGCCAGTGCTCTTTATGAGAATAGATCAGATGAGTTTGAAAAATTAGTTGAAGAGGCCCGAAAGGTTGTATCTGTTTCTGGTGACCCGATTCAACGTCTAGGAGCTTACATGGTCGAAGGGCTAGTAGCAAGGAAAGAATCATCAGGGTCCATCATCTACCGAGCCCTAAAGTGTAGGGAGCCAGAAAGCAACGAATTGCTTTCGTACATGCATATTCTGTACGAAATATGTCCTTATTTCAAGTTTGGTTACATGGCAGCGAATGGTGCCATTGCAGAAACATGTAGAAATGAGGATCGTATCCATATTATTGACTTTCAGATTGCGCAGGGGACTCAATGGATGACTCTCTTACAAGCACTTGCGGCACGACCTAGTGGTGCTCCTCATGTCCGAATTACAGGGATTGATGATCCGGTTTCACAGTATGCTCGTGGGGATGGTTTAGCAGCTGTAGGGAGACGGATGGCAGCAATTTCCGAGAAATTCAATATCCCAGTCGAGTTCCATGCCGTGCCAGTTTTTGCTCCAGACGTCACAAGGGATATGCTTGATGTTAGACCGGGGGAGGCTCTGGCCGTCAATTTCCCTATGCAGCTCCATCACACACCCGATGAGAGTGTTGACATGTCCAATCCAAGAGACGGGCTTCTGAGAATGGTGAAATCGCTTTCTCCTAAGGTGGTCACTCTGGTAGAGCAAGAATCAAACACAAACACAGCACCTTTTCTGTCTAGATTCTCGGAGACACTCGACTACTACTCAGCAGTATTCGAGTCAATAGACGTGACCATGCCAAGAGACCAGAAGGAACGCATTAATGTGGAGCAGCATTGTTTGGCTAGAGATATCGTGAACATCATAGCCTGTGAAGGAAAGGAAAGAATAGAACGGCACGAGCTCTTAGGCAAGTGGAAATCGAGATTTACCATGGCTGGATTTAAGCAATGTCGTCTAAGCCCTTACATAAATTCAGTAATTAGGAGCCTTTTGGAACGTTATTCGGAGCACTATACGTTACTGGAGAAGGATGGGGCGATGCTATTGGGATGGAAGCAGAGGAACCTTATTTCGGCATCTGCTTGGCACTGAATGCACACAATCAATGAGGTAGTTGTAGAAAACTCATTTCTTTTATAGGTTTATAAACTCATTTCTTTTATAGGTTGCTCGGTTTTACAAGTTTGTTCTATATCTTTAGATCAGCCATCTTGTCACTTGATTTATTTTGCCTAATGTAGTTTTGAATTTTGATAGTGGAAATAAATGTATGTTTAGCGCTAGACATCTGGTCGTCTTGATGATCAATTTTACCTTTTTCTTTCTTATGAGTTGGAGATTTTGTGCAAATTGTCTAAGGAAGAAAGTTCAAGAAGTTTCTAACCGCTATAGTACAAGCGGATGAGATGGTGGAATGGAGATGGGACACGTAGAGGGGCATATGTTAATTTTGTATTGGATCAAATTATATAACTGGTACCATAACGAAACGAGTAGAAGATGGAAAGGAGCCACATATACCAAGTGTCTCCATTACTAAATATACTAAAGTGTGGAAGATGGAAAATCAACACTAGCTATTTTTTAAATTAGTTTCACACATGTACGATAAATGGGAAGGCGCATTTTGTGATATATAGTCATATATATCATTGAGTAAGCGATTTGATCATATTTGAAAATATTCAAAGCGATTAAAAAAAGAACAACGAAGAAATGCCATTAAATATTGCAACATTGATAGTACTATCACAAATTCTTAAAACGTCCTTAAAAGGCTATATATTCATTGAAATGAATCACCCCTAAGACATTATACATGATTATCCCGTCAGACGCACATGTGGCGGGTGATAATTAGATAATTTATGTGTGAGTTGCTTAATGTGAGTTGTCCTACACATAAATTATCTAATTATTATCACTCACTAAGTGTACCTCTGACGGTATAATCCCGTAAGACATCTGGCGGTGATCAAAACTCATATATTCATAGTGCAGCTTATATGATCGCCATATTTAATTAATGGCAATATTAGAATGCCAAGATCATAAAAAGGAGCCGGAATGAAACACCACGGTTAAATCTGCAAATAAAATTTTCAATTAATATACCGTTGCCTGGGCCATGTAATAAGTTTTAGTAAAATGAAAAATGTTACAAAAACTAAAGAAACTAATGACAATATCAAGAAATACGGAGAAGCAAGACATAAGTTTAGAGAAGAAATTTTCACCTCTTTGATTGATGACCAAGAACACAAGCACCCTGTTTTTAAGTTTTAAATACGGAGAAGCAAGACATAAGATTAGAGAGGAAATTTTCACTTCTTTGATTGACGATCAAGAACACAAGCACCCTATTTTTAAGTTTTGATCTAGAGACACCAGCTATCTCATATATGAAGACACATCGTGTATGAGGCTCATGTCATAAATTAGTGGAAGAGAAGGCCTATATAACACTTGGTGTCTTCCAGAGGCGGAGGGAACGCCTGGGGGGGGGGATGGGGGGCGATCGCCCTGGCAAAATTAGTCACTGAAATGGTGGTTGCTCCTGCAAAACTTTTTAAAACTCAAAACTTTTTCTTTGAAAATAGCAGCTGGATGGAGATTGCAAAAGGGAGTCTGGTGGAGAAGAATGGGTTTAATGGGATATATGAAAAATGGATCAAAAGAGGGCCTAGTATAGTAGTCTCTGAAGCCCATTTGCAATTATTAATCTTCAAAGAGAAAATTGCGCATACTTACATTTAATTAAAAGGAAATTAGATGATATATCTTTTTTTTAATAGGGTTTTGAAATACCTCTATTTTAGAAATAATTGTAAATTTACTCTTTTTAATTGTAAAAACACTCTTATTATTTTATTTTATTTCTTTTATTATTATTTAAACAAAAATTATGTTATCATAATTATTAATTTTAATATATTTTTTAATTTATTAAAATTACACATTATTTAATCCTACAACCACTCAACCCCAAATTATTTCTCACTTTCATTTTTCATCTCAAGATCTTCTCCTCGGCGGCCGCCTGCGCATCTCCGCCTGCTGCAACTACTCACCACCTCCGCTAGCGCTCCCAGCCACCACCCCGCCTATTGTTGAATGGGGACTCAGATCGGGGCTATTGCTCCCTGCTGTGAATAGCAGCTATGCGTAGATTGAGGCTGTTGCCCCTTGCTGCGAACAACTGTAGTCGCCACTGACTACTGCTGTAGGCTCGTACATTTAGCAGCAACTGCTACTGTTTGTCGACAGCAGTTGCTGCTGTTTGCCGTAGATGTAGCAGCGGCAGCCACGTTTGCAATTGTGTGGGTAGCGGTTGATCTAAAATTATTTTCTCTCTTTTTTTTTTTTTTGAAATTTCTTCCTCCTTTTTCTTTTCTTTTCTTTTTTTCTAACATTGCATTTTAGATTTTGTTTTTTTAAAAAAAAAATTCATATAACATGATATTGGGTGAGTTTTTGGAGTTTATGTTTCTATGCTCACACCTTTTTCGTGATCTAATTTTGTGTTAACATGATACTTTTTTGGTTCATTACTGTCCCTTTTTTTTTTCATTTGTTCAACATGAATTTGATTTTTTGTTACTTTTGTGTTCTTGCGTTTTTGTGTTTCTTTTTTTTTGGTTTCAATTTAACACTCGTTGACATTTTTTTTAAGTGATTGTTACCATTCTTTTTGTTTTTATTTTTCACATGACTTTTTGAGTTGTTACCATTTTTATTGAGTTGATTAGGTTGCTATGTTACCAGTGGCGGATATAGGAATTTAGGTCATGGTGGCTGTAAATAAAGAAAGTCAACATAATAAATTCATATAAAGTGATTTTTTTTATTTAATTTGAAGTTGTTCCCCGCGTGATTTTTATAAAATCTTACTTTTCTTGTTAGGCAATTGTCCATTCATTTGTAAATTCTAAAAGTTATAAAAAGGAAAAAACAATTTATCAATAATGTAATGATAAATATGTAGTCTAAATCATTGAATGACTTAAAAATAATTGAATAATTTTCCAGGCAAAATGATGCAAAACAACACATAAACTCAATTAGCCACAAGACAACCAAGATTGAAATAAATAGCCTGCAAGGCTTGAAAAAATTCACTAATTTACCAACAATGCAACAAATATTAACTAGTGAGTTAACAGTATTAACCTTTTGTAACGAGGGAATCAAATTAGATGTTATCTTTTGTACACTTTGCTAAAGCCTGAAATATACAAATAAAAAATAAATAAATAACTAAATGACAATTGAAAATCTTGTACATAAGTGAACAATTAAAAATTATAACTCAATTTTCATATTCCAAATATATAGGCAATTGTAACATTATCATGCCATGGCGAACTAAAGAAAAAAAACTCATACAAAATTATCAAATATCAATTACCAATTATATGACCCTTTTAACAACCTTAAATCATTGAATTAGTAAATGTAAAGTATCCATCAAATTATCCTCATACTTAAATAACAAAAATAAAAAATCAGTACATAAAAAGTAATTCAAATTAGTTCAATTTACAAATTCTAATTCCCGTTAGAAATTTTGTAACCAGAATTCAATTGCATTAACTATTAAATTCAAATAAATAATCACAACCAAATTAGTTTTAACTATAAACAGGGATGGGGGACGACCAAACTTATCTTGTTGTCTAAATATAAAGTGTACCAAAATTAGGGTTCAAAGACAACGCTTGATGAAGTTCTTACAAATAATTTGGGAAAAATTAAAGATTGAAATATGAGGCAAAAGGTGTGATTCAACTCAATTGCCAGAACGAGAGGCGAGAGCAAGCAGAGACGCTGGGAGGGGGAGGAGGAGGAGGAAGAATAAGAAAAAAAGGAAAAAGAAACAAATAGAGACGCTGGAAGCCTAAATCAATATGACAACAATATGGACTTTTTTAGTTGACTAGTTGTGTCATGTGCCTTGCACGTGTTTTTTCTATAATTTTGCAAATAGTAGTAATATTATGTAATGAAACGAACAATGAATAAATATTAATTAAATAGTATAATTGATAGTCCTGATCTCTCATCAGATTATGTTGTCAGACGCCTATATAACGAGATGTCTTTGAAAACATATTAATATTAAGTTGATGAGTAAATATTTTTGTCATAGGAAACTCAAAACCAATATATGAATGTAATATCACGTTTTCCAATTTTAATAAAGCATCGAGTTCTCTATATTTTGTGTTATATGTATAATTTTTTTGTTTAATTTTAATAGAACTTAATTAAATTTATTGTCTAATTAATACTACCCCGTCCTAAAAAGACGGTCCTTTTTTTAAAAAGTATTTAAAATATTAGTACTCTTATATTTACATATTTAATGTGTATAATTATAAAAAATAGAATTATTATTAAAGTAGAATAATTAATAAATGAAATGGTATAATGGGAAAATGATGTTAAAATATACTTTTTCAATACTATTAAATGAAAATTTCTTAATTTATGTGAAAAAAGGAATACGACTATCTTTTTGGGATTTAAATGGTGCTAACATTTACTTTTCCAATACTAATAAATGAAATTTTCTTAATTTATATGAAAATAAAAGAATATGACTATTTTTTTCGGACAGAGATAGTAGAACTTAATTGAAGTCACATAAATACAAGTGAATTGAATTAATTATTAAAATGCTAAAATGTAATAGCATTTTTTTACGGAAAAATTGTAATATCAATTAATCTAATTTAATTGAATTCACATATAAAATTTAAGAAAATGTTTCTTTTTCTTGCTTGTTTACTTGTTGGGTGACTGTGTGTATAGATGTGACTTTTTTGCTCATAAAATGTACAACTTTGTTTTGAAAGCAGAAAAATAAATAGACACATTAAGTCATCCAACAAAGTACGTAGACAAGGAGAAGATAGCACATATTTAGAGTTTAATATTTATTGTATTCAGTTTGATAGGAGATTGAATTCGAATTGAAATTGGTCACATTAGATCAGGTTATAAATCATGTCACATTCCGCAATGTCATAGAATCAGTCTCAAAAGTAACATATCTTAGGTTCTATATCAAAATTTCTATAAATAGTACTTTTGGGCTAGCATGAACTAACTCAAAAAATTCAGAAAAAGTATAAATAAAAATTTTACTAAATATTTGTGACAAATTTACGAGCAATATGTTTATAATTTAATCTCATTTGTTAATTCTTATTAAAGTAGAGGTTGAATTTTTAATTTGTCACCCATATTGTATATTTTTCGACTTCAAAATAATATTATAGTTATAAAAAATGAAAATAAGCGAGAAAACTTAAGCATGGAACAAAACAAAAAGAAAATAGAAAAAAAAAAGGAAGAGGACAACGAATAACAAACCATATACCATAACTCTTTTTTAAAATGATCTGAATATATCAATGGTTAATTAATCCATAACATGACCAAAAAAAACATTATCATATTTCCTTTTATTGACACATTTGTTAATTTTCTTTAAAGTATGAGTTGAGATCTTTAATTTGACATCAATATTACATATTTTTCAATTTTAAAATAATATTATAATTATCAAAAGAATGAAAATAAGTGGAAATTTCTTTAAGCATAACCAGCAAACAAGCCACACCCCCCCTAAAAAGGGAATTTGCTGACCAAAGTAGGATAGTAACCACCTTTTCACTCTTTTATATATTTAGAATTAAATTGATATTCCCTTGGGCTGGACTATTAATTACACATAGGTAGTTGCATTTTTCTTTTGGTTAGGTTTCATAACATGGGTTGCTGAAAATTACACGGGCGGCACTATATAATTTCAAAAAAAAAAGGGGGGGCCACATGCATCTGGGCCAGGAATGACACGGTCTGCAGCCCATTATAGCCTCCACTACATCCGCCTCTGTATGTTACCAGATATTTTTCCAAGTTACGATGTGTTACGGTGTTTTCTTGATGTTTTTATTGCTAGCAACACAATTTTTTCTGTGTTACCATGTGTTACGGTTTTTCTTAAAGAGATTTTACTACTCGTTTTTTAATGACTTAGCGGTGCCAGTGGCAACGGCAACGACAACGACAACAGTTGTGACACGGCAGTGGTTTTGTTGTAAAAACACAGCATTTTAATTATGATAATTATTATATTATATTATCTTAATAATAATTATTATAAAAATAATAATTATTATAATTAAATTTAGTAAAAAATTGAAATTAATTAAAATTTAGTAGGGGTACGTTTACAATTGTGATAATTAGCCGAAACTCACCCATTGACCATTATAATTTGATTAATACTCTTAATTATAACTATTTTGGTCTTTGTAGTAGTTATTGAAAACAAATTACAAAAATGCTTATGTTAATAGTATTTTGGGAAAAATTAAAAAAAGGGGGGAAAACATTTAACAAATTACCAAAAAAAAAAAATTCAATGCAAATACTAAAAATAAGGCTCCTACTTAATTAAAACTCCCACATTCTCTTTCATCTCAAATTATCATCAGTTACAACCGTCCTCTCCATCTTCTCAAACACCATGTCGACTTCGACAACAAAAGCAGAATCAAAGGAGGAAAAACTTCTAATAATTTCATACGAGCAATTGGGGGAAAGAGTATTGTACCAGGTTGACTTCAACGCCATTATTATTATTATTATTATTATTATTATTATTATTATTATTATTATATTGTCTCTATCCTTGTAACCGCCCATTTGTGTATATTTGTGTATAATAATCCATAACTTGAAGGTTTAGTCTATCTCCTGATTTTTCCTCCTTTGGATTCTGTGGCATGAATCGAGAAGCTTCCAAGCTTGGTAACGTTGGTAATGATATCGGGAATTTCATAGTTCAATGGTGTAAGAGCTTAGTAATGTAATGTATAATAAATTATATGGTAATATAGTAAATTATATAGATCGAAAAAAATGACACAATATATCATAAACGATAACACAATGTAATGTGTAATAAATTATACGGTAATGTACATTGTGTAATAAATTGCATGGTAATGTAGTAAATTACATAGGTCGAAAAAAGAATCACACAATGCATTAATAATATATCATGAATGATGGCACAATGTAATGTATAATAAACCACATAGTAATGTAGTGAATTACATGGGTCGAAAAAGGAATAAAAAAGTAGATTATATGTAATAAATCGAAGAATAAAAGTTTTTTTTTCGTTTAATTCACCTCTTGGTGTTGAAGTCGAAGTGGTGTTTGAGGATATGGGAGAGTATAGTTGTAACTGATGATAATTAGAGATGAAAGAGAATGAAGGAGTTTTAATTAAGATAGGAGTCTTATTTTTAGATGTGCATTAAATTACATGTTAATATAGTAAATTACAGGGGTAAAAAAAATGATATAATGTATTAACAATATATCATAAATGAAGATACAATATAATGTGTAATAAATTACATGATAATGTATATTGTGTAATAGATTACATGATAATGTAGTAAATTACATGGGTCAGAAAAGAATGACACAATATATCAACAATATATTATAAACGATGACACAGTATAATGTGTAATAAATTATATGGTAATGTAGTAAATTATATAGGTCAAAAAAGGAATGAAAAAAGCAGATTATATATAATAATTCGAAAAATAGAAGTTTTTCCTCCTTTGATTATGCTTTTGGTATTGAACAAGTCGACGTTGTGTTCGAGGAGATGAGAGAGGACGGTTGTAATTGACGATAGTTAGAGATGAAATAGAATGAGGGAGTTTTAATTAAGGTAGGAGTCTTATTTTTAGTATGTGCATTAATTTTTTTTTTGTTTTTGTTTAATGTTTTCTTTTTCTTTTTTTTCAAAATATTATTAATGTAAGTATTTTTGCAAAGGTCGATGGTTATTGCTAGATGAGAGAGAAACGGATGTAATTGATGATAATTGTGGATAAAAGAGAATTAGGGAGTTTTAAATAGGTAGGAGTCTTCTTTTTAGAATATCATTTAATTATTTGTGATTTTTTTAATTGTTTTCGGTTTTTTTTTATTATTTTCAAAATTTACTATCTTCAAAATTAGAGATGAAGTATTTTTCCAATTTTCTTCCAATAACAACCACAAAGACCAAAATAGTTATAATTGATAGTACTTTTTCAATTTCTTACACTACTTACATCAAAATTTCCCTTTACCATTGGGTAGAGTATTTTTACAAATAGTTTCAAAACACAATGCCGTTTTCAAAACCATACCAAAAAATGGGTTTTTATCGAAAGAACCCTTTAATTAAACTTTTGAAATTTACTTTCACTTTCCCTAAAAAAAAAGTAAAATAAACATAAACTTTTGAAATTTACATTGAAACTTCAAAAATACTTCTAAAACAAAAACACATCCTGCACCTAGACCTGGGCATCGGGTCAGTCAAGCCGGGTTAGGCCCGAATCCAAAACTGATGCGACACTAGTCTGTTTGGGGAAATTCACCTATAATGGGTTGGGTCTGGTCGGGTTCCGGGTTGGATTCTCATTTTTTAAAAAAAAAAATAAAATTGGCCCAAGTTTTTGGCCCTTTTTCTTAGGCCCATTGTTATTACTAGGCCTAGTTATTAGTTAAGCCTATTAGTTAAAGAGATATTAATAGAGAGAGAGAAAGTTGGGCTTTAGGGTTTCAAACTTTCATATTTCAGAGAGGATTTAGAGGAGAAAGAGTGGGATAAGGAGGCTGTGGCGGTGGCGGTGGCGGTAGGTGGTTAACGGTGGACGGTGGAGACCACATTGGCGTTTGGTCAGTAGTAGCGCTGGAAGGGGCGGAAGAGCAGCGGGCAGCGGCGGAAAGGAGTAGGCAAGCGGTAGCGGCGGCGGCGGAAAAAGGGAGAAAGAGGGGAAGAAGAAGGAAGGTCAGTTGCCATTAGCCAAGTTTCGATTTTGATTTGAGTTTTTGCCAAATAGATTGTGATTTGTGAATTGTAAATTGAGATTGCTACCCCAAAAAAGAAAGAAAAATGAGATATTGCTTTTGCTATTTTGATAATGATTCATTGACTCTGCCTCTTGAATGTAAATGACAGCCTCAAAATTGAAGGAAGAGAAAGTTTCTATTTAAAAAAAAAAAAGAAAAAGAAACCAGTTTAACTCGTTTCAACTGAACCGAGTCTTCCGGTTCGGTTTACTCTGTTTTAGTTGGTTTGACAAGCCAAAACCCACAGACCGAATCGGTTTTAGTCGGTTTGGCGACATCCTGACCGTCGACCGATCTAGATTTGCAGAAAACGGCCTGAACCGGCCCAAACCAGTTCTGTTCGGTTCAGTTTTTTTGGTTTTCCAGGTTCGACGTCCACCCCTACCTGTACCCTATTGAAAAGCCACATCACGCTGGTCATTTTTTGGCCCATTTATAATATTTGAGTCTACCCTTCCAATGAGGCCCAAACGATTGAAACAAAACTTCTTCTTTAATTAATGATTGAAAATTTGTAATTTTTAGTTTTTATAAATTAAATGTGAATTTTTTATTTATGGTTGTTTCATATGTGACTTTTGCTTAAATATATAGATACAAATGTGACTATTTTATATAAGTTTTTAGTTAATTGTTTATTCTATGTCTGAATTTCAATTACTAAATAGTAATAAAAATATAAGTTTTTTAATTTTTATACGTGATTTTTTAATTTGATGTGAATTTTTTGTTTAACTTTTTTATTTTTCATTTAACTTTCCCTCTCATTTCTTATCCCTTACTTGTGTTAAAATAATAATAAAAAATAGCTCGTACACAATTGCTTATATAAATAAAACATCAGTTGACTTCCTTTAAAAAAAAGAAAAAGAAAAAAAGTCGACCTAATACCATGCTTGAAAAAGTTGGGTAAAAAATTGGTTAATTAGAAAAATTAGGTCTTTTAGATCCAACTAGCATTTCACCCGTGCGTTGCACGGGATGATAATATCAGATAATATAAACAATTCAAGAAGATTAAATACGATTGTATAAAAAAATTTTAATTTATAATATTTGACCGTTTATGTATGTGTAAAGAAAAATAATATAGTTACTGTCCGTAATACGATATCTTTTATTAATGCAGATAAAAAATTGTCTACACAAAAAACCTAAGAAAAACATTAAAGAAAGTTTTTGTACGTAGTTTGTATTAGGCTGTTAGTATATAACGCACAGGAAATTATGTTACATCCGATAAATTTAGCAAGAGTAAATGATGAACGATAATATAGATCACAACATTTATAGTAAAATTTGCTATTTGGCCATCTTTAACACGTAACATAATTTTCAGACATTTTCATTTTATAACTCTCGAAATATCTATATAAAATTGTCTCTGAGTGAACACCAACTTTTTCTACAAAATACACATGTTATTTATTGCCCTGTTTGTTTGTTTTTTTTTTTAACTTTTGTAATATATATTAATGATATTTAATTTTTTATAACATACATTTTTTAGAGACTAAATATTTTAATATGTTAACATAATTTAATCAGTTTTTAAAGAATTGAACCGTCATGAACAAATCAATTGGAAAAATCATGAATTGACAAATATTAGAATCAATCCAGAAAATAATCTGACAGTTTGAGATAAACACGGATATAGTTCATAATAAATATTTTTCAATTATTATCTATTAAAATTTTAAACTTCTTGGAAACCCAAGACCCGTAAGCCAAGGCTCTATTATGCATAATTCTTCTCCAAGTCTGTTAATATAGCTATATATTCTCAATTCTTTTCACTAAATCACCAATGTGGGATTCCCCTTTATTCCTAAATTAAAACCGAATTCATATTGTAAATTTTGCATAAATATCAATAAATTACATTACATATAATAAAATTTAAAAATTACACAAATTTAAAGCTGTTTAAAAAATTGAATTCAATTATTACTATTTTTTAGATGTAAAAGCTGAATTCAAGTGGCTATTAAGATAAAATATGTGAAAGTTTTCTTTAATGTAAGGGAACTCATATAGAAAGGTTAAAATCTTGATTTAGTTATTTAAAATATCTTTTTTTTGATATTCTCTATATAAGGTAATATATTAAGATAAGACGAAAAAAATAAATGAAAATAATAAAAAAATAAAAAAACCAAATTCATATTGTGAATTTTGCATAAATGTCAATTAATTACATTACATAAATAAAATTTAAAAATCTAACGAATTTTGGATCTGTTCAAAAAAACCGAATATAATTTTTCTTTTAAGGACATAGGAAACCGAATTCAAGTAATAATCTATATAATTGCTTGCATTATGATTATTAAGATAAAATATGTGAAAGTTTCATTTGACGTAAGGGAACTTATATAGAAAAGTTAAGATCTTGATTTAATTATTTAAATTACTTATTTATGATATTCTCTATGTAAGGTAATATATTAACATAAAGAATAAAAAATAAATGAAAATACTAAAAAGATTAAAAAAAAACGAATTCATATTGTGAATTTTGCATTACATTACATAAAATAAAATTTAAAAATTATACAAATTTAAAGCTGTTAAAAAAATCAAATTTAATGATTATTATTTCTAGATGTAGATGGGGACTATGGAGGGAATAATAATATTATTATTACAATAAAATCATAATAATAAATAAATAAATGGGGTATATTTGCAATGTACCCAATTATGAGTGGCTTCCAGGTTATACTAACCCAACAAAGCAGTTAAGAGGCACAAACTTCACCTTTCAAACCCTAACCGCTCCTCCATATTCCTGAGATGTTCTCTAGGCAAAATCTTGAGATGTACTGCTCATACACTTGCATAGCTGAGTAATGATTTCCCGTGTGAATACGGTAGTTATCTAGACTTTAGTCAGGATGTATCCTGCCTAGATATGTTTTACTGGTGTAAAGTGCAACGTGATATAGAGTTTCTAGCTCGGGTATTAATGCAGAATTAAATAACACCAGAATGATTACGCAGAAACCCAACTGGGAAAAACTACAGACACCTTTGCCACGGGACAAATAAATCCACTAATTTAAGAGGTGAGTTTAATACACAGAAAGAATAAAAAGTACTATCACAATAGACACTAAATAATCAAAAGATAAACTTATAAAAGACTCCATCTTTACGCCTTTTGGCAATGAGCCAACTCCCGTTGCTCCTTCTTTCTCACGCGCGCCTCACGGAACGTCTATCAAGCTCCAGAGATCTCTTGAACTCATCTTGGGATGACTTGACCTCCTAAACTACTTTCAACCTCCGTGGATATGTCCCTCGCACTAATGTGGTCGCCTACCATGTACTTGAAGGGTAACCAAACACAAACACATTGTGAACTTTGAAGTTCAGATTGCAAGATAAAGTCTCACGGTATAAGGCAGTGTTTTGTGTCTTTTTTTTCGGTCAAGCTCTTAAAGATTTTGCATAGATTTATTTCTTGCTTCAATTTAGCTTTTGATCGCCTTGCTCGCAACTCTTCTTCGACCTACAAAGAGACAATACATATATAGGCAAGAGTTTGATTTCTTGAGAAAGTCAAGAATCCAACTTACCATATACATGTAGTAGAAAACAAATTAAGGAAAGTTAAAAACAAAATATACCATAAACTTTAAACTTTCCTAATTCTAGTTGAACTCTACATGTGCCTAAACAAGACTTCTAGTTAAATATGGAGACATTATGACCTTGCATGTAAAGAATTCTTGTGCCTTAAGATAAGTACACATGCCACAACTTAACTTTCGGCTCAAGACAACTAAATTTGCATAATAATAATTAAATCACACGTGAAAGAAGTCATGCAATAAATTGTGACAAATTAAAACAATGTTTGACACTTAAACAAAAATTAGAAATGCCAAGACTTAAGGATTTCTGTGCTAACAATCTCCCCCTTTAGCTTTTCTAATTTTTCAAAATCCATAGTAGCACATGTGTCAAAAATGTTTCCTAAGGGTTTTAAAATGTATAACCGGTAAACACTCCCCTTTAGTAATAAAATTCCCCCTAAAAGTGTCACTGGAGCACAAAACACAAACTCAAATAAGTTAAACATATAAATCAGAGTTTAAAGTGCAAAAGTGCTTTCGAGTCACGATATGTCCTGATCAAATCAGCATTCTCAACGTGAGACATATCCTGATCAGCTATCAGAGCTACTATATCTTCTTCCCTTTTTTGATTAAGGAGAAAAGCCAAATGTATCCTGCAGAAAATGTCAGTAAAATTAGAGCTAAAGATGGAAAAACACATGTTAAAGCTCAAAACATTATTTCCTGCATCAAAAGGTAGTATCAAGCATAGGAAATTTGTAATTCAAAACATGAAAAACATAAAAACTAAAAATAAAAAACAACAGAAATGTAAATGATTGTTTCAAAAACATAGATATGCTTTTGAGATTTTTCATCCTTCTTCCTTCAATTTTTTTCCTTGGCAGGCTTTCAATCATCTGTCATGGACTTCTTAGCCTTCTTTTTCTTCGGCTCATGATAATCTTTCTTCTCAACTGGTCTCTTCTTCTTTTTCTTTGGAGTGGCAGTTTGGGATGTATCTGGCTTGGGTACTGCTGCTGGATCTGTTTTGTCCTGCTGCTGATTTGCTGCTGCTACTTGATGGTCAACTGCTTTTAGATGTGCCCTCAAAAAGATTGCAATGGCTTCATCTTTATAGGCAAAAGTTTGTCCATTTAAAAACAAACAATGAACCATCAAACTACACAAAGGGTTAAAAACAGTTAAAAAATCATTATAAGAGTGCTGGAAGGTAGTAAACTGATTCCTAAATCCTGACAATTCAGCTTCCAGTCTGTATATATGCTGCTCCAATTCTCCTGTGTTCTGTTCTACAGATGCTGCAAAAGCAACAGATTGTGTTGCAGGTTTGAACATCTTATCACAATGATCCCTTCTAAGCAGAGCAATAGGCTGTGACCAAATATCCTTTGACATCTCCTCAACTCCCTTATCCTTCAAATATTTAGAAATAATCCATGGGAAGGGAAGTTTGTATGTCTTGGAATGCCTAGGCCCACTGTCAGATATACAACTCTTGATCACCTCATACATGCTGCCTCCAATCAATAGGTTTTTTAGTCCCTAGCTGAAATAGTAGAAGGGCTGTCATTCTATTCATCTTGGTCTTGTGTGAGTGTGTCCAGATTGGTCATCACAAATTTGTGTAGCAGTTTATATCTCAAAGACATTTGTGCTACCCTAAAGTCTGATCTCCTAGCTGGCCAATTGGTTCCAATTAATTCCTAGGCTATCTCATTATTGGATATATTCTGCCCAATTTGTTCTGAAATCAAGAACTGCCTAGCCTCTATCCAGCTTCTCATACTATCTGGAGTAAATCTCACCATTCTCCCCCTCACATAAATCTTTCATGTGAATGAGCACTTAGAGTCACAAAGATTTTTAGGAATATTAGCCAAGAATTCCCTTCCTAATATCTCATTAGCCTTGCCTCTACAGTCAAACAATTTTTCAATTTTGAAAAATTTCATCAAACCCCTTAGACCAAACTCTTCAAAATCAGACAACATGATTCTCCGTTTATACTGAAATTTTTTAAAAATCACATACTTTTTAAACAACTTTGCAGTTTTAGAATCATGGAAACGAAAATTATAAAGAATGAAAGAATCTCGTGCAGTGCGGATCTCAGTGCTCTTGAAGTCTTTTGAGTCATCAGAATGCATTCTGATCTCATCTGAGCCTTTTGGTGAAGAATCTTTCCCAGATACATCCTGGTCGGGTAAATCTTCCTCTGATTTTGATTCTGATTTAGAGTGAGTCCTCTTCTTTGGACTCCCAATCTTGACCCCGGTTGGTCTCTGTCTAGTTGGAATTTTTCTGACTATAGTCTCAACTTTCTGTTTCCCCTTTTTGATGTCTCCCCTTTTCTGTTTTTCATTTTCAGTGAATTTCTCAACCTCTTCATTAATAGAAAATTCCTCCAAATTTTCTTCTTCATCCTCAATCTCATACTCACTTTCAGAGTTGTCGTTCACCTTTTTGGATTTCCGTTCTCTATAAGGAATGGAAATATCTTCCTCCGGTCCTTTTTGGATTTCTGTTCTCTGCAGAATGCGAAGAGGGTTTATACTCATCTGCCTTCTCCTTCTCTAAAGATTTTTGCTACTCTTTTTCAACTGACCATTGTTTCTGATCTGCATCCTCTTGCTGTTGAATTTTCCCTAAATCAGTAGGGTTTGGATGATTCCTAGCAATCGATTGTAAAAGCTCTAGAAGATTTGGGGCTTCTTGAAGAATCTTCGCTTGTTGAACTTGTTGTTCTGGAATTTCTGGCAAAATTTCAGGCTGTTCAACTTCTGGTACCGGTGCTTGTTCAACAACCGGTGGCTCTTGTAGATTCTGGTTTTCAAGCAGCGGTTGCGGTTGATCTTCCTCTACAGGAGGGTTTTGAACTTCTCCTTCAAACAGTACCATTCCCTAAAGGGGATCGATTTAGTATGGAACTTCCATTGTTGGTTTTTCTAGTATGGTAACTGGCGTCACCTCAACGGATTCAGCCTGTGGAATTTCTTCCTGTGGTTGTACGGGAGGATAAATTTGCTCTTGTTCTACCATAGGCACAGTAATCTCTGATAGACCTTCCTTTGTTCTCGTGCTTCGCATAGTCTGACCGCAGCGACCACCACATCCTCGTCTCCCCTGCCTCTTGCGCCTGTTTTGGCAGTAGATCCCTTTCCAGACATAGTTTCTGTGACAAAGATTTTTGAAAAGGAACGACAAAAACTTGGAAAGATTTGGAGAATTATAGAGCAGTTAGAGTTTGAGAATGAGAGTTTCAGTTATTGTTGAGGAAAAAGAGGGAAGGTTATGAAAATAAGAGGGAAAATAAAAAGTCTCTTACATTAGTTTTCGAAATATGCCCATTAGAGATTTAAAAAATTATACGAGCGATTTACCTGTAATTGCCACAAATTGAAGCTCAGCCAGATGTATGCTGCTTGACCTATCAACTAAAGGATAAGATGTATCTGGGCTAGATTCATACAGGCAAACATATGCAAATGTAATAAACCAACATTGATAAAATTAACAGCACTGAATACTTTCCAAAATACCTTTTGAAGTTTACATCATGAATATTCAATCAATTGAATTGTTCTTAATGGAAGGAATTTATTTTTGAATGGAGTTTCTTTTGAATATATCTTTTATGGTCAATCTATGTTCCACTTTGCACCTTGCGAGGACTTGACTTATTGAGACTTATGAGTGATACACAAGAAGACCGATTGTCATTTGAATAACTCTTATAAAAAGAATATAACTTTTAAGTCTTCGGCTTGCTTGACTTTTTCTATAATTTTGAGCATTGTCTTCTAAGGGTAAAAGTAGCTGCATACACTCAAAGACTTGGTTGACTGGTAGCTTTTGCCCTTACTGACTCTGCTCCTTAGACATTATTGGTCATGTGAAGTGTGGAAGAGTGTAGATATTGACCATAGGTCTACATCAAAATTATAACTCTCAATCAGAATACCTCTTATAGTGTAAAGCAGTCAGGATCTATTCCATCCTTTTTATGTTACCTTTATGGAATTAGGAGAACAAGTTTTGACTGAACATACTCCAAGGCAATCACTTTCTGTTCAACCAACTCTCTTATGAAATGATGTCTTATATCAATGTGCTTAGTTCTAAAGTGTTGAACTGGATTTTTGGAAATGTTTATAGCGCTTATATTACCACAGAAAATAGTGGCCTGATCTTGGGAAATTCCATAGTCCTCCAACATCTGTTTTATCCATAGAAGCTGTGTACAACAACTTTCTACAACTATGTATTCTGCTTCTGCTATGGAGAGTGAGATGGAATTTTGCTTTTTGCTCATCTAAGCAACTAAGTTGTTCCTTATGTAGAAACATCCTCCTGAAGTACTCTTTCTATCATCAACATTCCCAGCCCAATCTGCATCTGAGTATCCAGTAAGATTAGCATTGGTATCCTTAGAAAACCATATGCCATATTCTGTTATTCCACTGACATATCTGGTAATCCTCTTGACCGCAGCCAAATGCGTCTCTCTCGGCATCGATTGATATCTAGTACACACACCTACGCTGAAGGATATGTCTAGCCTGCTTGCTGCCAGATAGAGTAAACTCCCAATCATACTACGATAAAGAGTAGGATAGCTTGATCATCCTTTGACAATTTTAGATTTATAGCCATTGGAGTTCTCATCGATTTAGAATCTTCCAAGCCAAATTTCTTTACCATATTTCTAGCATACGTTGTCTAAAAGATAAAGACGCCAGATATGTCCTGCTTCACCTGTAATCCCAGAAAGAATGTAAGTTCACCTACCATACTCATCTCAAATTCTGTTTTTATTGTCTTGACAAATTCCTTTGTTTTGGCTTCTAAAGTGGATCCAAAAACAATATCATCTACATAAATTTGAGCAACAATGATTTCTTTCTTTAGTGGTTTGATAAAAAAGGTCTTGTTAGTACCTCCTCTGTTGTAGCCTTGTTCAAGAAGAAAGGTGGTGAGTCTTTCATACGTAGCTTTGGGAGCTTGCTTCAAACTATATAAAGCTTTCCTCAACCTATACACATGTTCAGGATACTGTGAATTAGTGAATCCTGATGGTTGCTCAACATAAGCTTCCTCATTCAGAATGCCAGTAAGAAATGCACTCTTCACATCCATCTGATATAGCTTGAAATCAACATGACATGTTACTACAAGGAGTAATCTGATTGACTTAAGTCTGGCTACTGGTGTAAATGTTTCATCAAAGTCTATCCCTTTCATCTGGGTATAGCCTTGAGCCATAAGTCTTGCTTTGTTCTTGATGATCTTTCCTTGCTCATCTGACTTTTTTTTGAAGACCTACTTTGTTCCAATAACATTGCCATCAGAGGGTCTTGGCACTAGTTCCCAAACTTGATTCCTTTCAAACTGATTCAATTACTCTTGCATTGCTTAAACCCAATTGTCATCTTGTAAAGCTTCCTTCACATTTTTAGGTTCAACCATAGAGATATAGCACATATGACCAAATTCTTGTTGAAATCTCTTTCTGGTCACAATCCCTTCCTTTCTGGATAAGATGTTGTCAACTGGATGTCTCTTCTAGATTCTGGTAGATGGTTGTCTCGGTTCAGGTTCAGGTTCAGGTTCAGATTTAGATTTCGAATCTGCAATTTGATTATTCTGACAATGGCAGGATGTATCTTGCTCAGGAAATCTGGATGTTGTTAACTGAGACTGGACGTGTCCTGTTTCAGTCCTGTCAGTTTGATTCTATATTGAGATAACTTTCAGATTTTCAATTTCAAGTTCCTGTGAATAAACAGAGTAGTCAGCAGTATTATCAACTTTAACATTCACAGACTCAACAATATTCTGAGTTCTCATATTATAAATTCTATAAGCTCTAGAATTCTCAGAATAACCAACAAAGACTCATTCATCAAATTTGGCATCAAATTTTCCTAGATAATCCTTGTCATTCAAAATATAACATTTACTACCAAACACATGAAAATAGCTCAATCTAGGTTTTCTACCTTTCCAAATTTTATATGGAGTTTGATTAGTTCCAGGTCTAAATGTTACTCTATTAATGGTGTAACATGCAGTATAAATTGTTTTAGCCCATAACTTAGCAGGTAATTTCTTGCTATTAAGCATAACTCTAGCCATTTCCTGCAAGTTCTTGTTTTTTCTTTCAACTACACCATTCTGTTCAGGGGTTCTAGATGCAGAAAATTCATGCATGACACCATACTTTTCACAAAAGTCAGAAAAATTAGAATTATCAAATTCTTTTCCATGATCACTTTTGATTTTTTTTAATGGTAACACCTTCATTTGATTTTTCATTGGAGAGTTTCTAGAACAAAGCACAAAATCTGTCAGCTGTATCAGATTTTTCTCTAATAAAGTTAATCCATGTATATCTAGAAAAATCATCAACACAGACATAAATGTACCTTTTTCCACCAATGCTTTCAGTTGTGATAGGACCCATAAGATCCATATGAATAAGTTCAAATATACCTGAGGTGGATAGGTGCTGACCTGCCTTGTGTGAGTTTCTAGTTTGCGTACCTTTCTGGCATGGTTCGCACATAGTTTTAGGAATTGTTTTCAATTCTAGAATTCCTTTAACAGCTCCACTTCTGGTCAATTTGAGTAAACTTTGATAATTCATGTGACCAAATCTCTTGTACCAAAGCTCTACAGGGTTAGTACTAGCAACTTTGCAAGTCAATTTTGGATTCAAAATATAGCATTTGTCACTAGACCTAACACCTTTAAGTAAAGTTTGTCCAATCAAATTTGTATTTGGATCAACATCAAAAACTTTGCACTTAGTTTTGAAAAATAGCGCTCTTAGATTGTCATCACACAGTTGACCAACACTCAAAAGATTTGCTATAAACCAAAAACAAATAAAACATCTTTTAGAGCGGGTAAGCCTTCAATGCAAATATTTTCAGATCCCTCAATATGACCTTGTTGTCGATCTCTAAATGTAATTAGACCTGTTTCACCTTTGTGAAAATTGGACAGCAATTCCAAGTCACATGTCATATGCCTAGAACATCCACTATCAAAGTACCAAGTGTTAGGGATTAAAGCACTTAAAGAAAGTTTTACAACATAACTCTTGTACTCACACTTCTTCACCCAAACCTGCTTCACCTTACCTTTTATTTCAGGTATTTTGACTTTATGTGTGTTGATCAAGTTAATGTATTTTTGACAAGTAAAAACATCATGACCAAATTCACCACGAAAGTTACACTCTACCTGTCTGACATTTCCATACACATTCAAGTTCTGAACAGGTCTGACGGTTGTAGGTTGTTTTCTAGTATTCTGTTGCTGCTATTTTGGTGGACTGTTCTTTTAGACAGTTCTACTCGAAGAGGGTCCAGACGTATCCTGCTTGGGTCCAGAATTTTGTTTTTGTCCTGTAGATTCATTTTGGAAGTTTTCCCCTGATTATTTTACAAATACTGTCTACTGGACAGCTTTACCTTTTCCACCGTATCCTACTTCATATGTGTCTCCTGAAGGTCTTCCATGCTTTAGGACTTCATTTAACCTAGCAGCTCCAATTGTCAACTATTTGATCCTCTCATTGGCATGCTCCAGATCAGTTGTAAGCTGTTTGATATGCTTATCTTTGTATTCAATGGATTTTAACAGATCTCTCTTTTCATCATCAAAAAATGCCATCATGACTTGGAGCATGTCAGACTTATCTTGTTCTGCCACAAGTTGACTCTGTAGTACTGCACAGTTTGGACAAGATTTATCCTCACTAGAAGATGATTTTGCAGTGTTAGTAGTGAGGCAGTTCGTAGAACTAGACTGAGGCTGGATATGTGCTGTCAGTATCATAATCTGTTCTTTTGATGAAGTATCGAATGCTGAGCCAGACGTGTCCTCTTTATCTTCATTCCAGGAAACTTTCATGGCCTTTTTACTTTTTTTCCACTTCCTTTGAGCTTTTGGACATTCTACTGCAATGTGGTCATAGCCATCACAGTCTCTGCACTTTATCTTGCTTGAAGATTGAGCCTTTGGGAAGTTGTAACCCTTGAATTTCCTGTAGTTTAATTTCTTCTATTGATATGGCTGTTGCTCTTCATCTCGATTCTGATTCTTCATCTGGAAAGATCTTTGAGGTTTGTATTGATTGTTGAATCTACCACCTTTTTGCTGTTTGGTTTTCAAGAACTTTTTAAACTGCTTGGTATGAAGTGCGATATTTTCTTCCTTTTTAAACTCTCGTCCAGGTTCTTACTTCCTTCAATGGGCGTGACCTTCATCTGGAACCTGTCTGGAAGAGATCATAGAATCTTCTTAACTATCTTTTGATCAGAATACATCTTGCCTAGAGCTTGTGTCTGATTGGTGATCTCATACAACCGTGCATAGTACTCTCTGAATTCCTCATTATCTTTCATTGTGATTTGCACAAACTCAAGAGTAAGCAATTGGAGTCTTAAGGTCTTCACTGCATTGGTTCCTTCATTAGCAACTTGAAGAGTATCCCAAGCTTCTTTAGCAATCCTGCAATTTGTAACAAGCTTAAATTGAATTTGATCTATAAAGGAAAAAATAGCATTTAAAGCTTCAGAATTCCATCCATATGCAATATTTTCTTCAGCAGTCTATTAAGTTTCAAGCTTAACAGAACAGTACCATATACAGCTGTGACAGTGGGTGATGTGTAACCAGTATGAATAGATGTCCAAGCCCTATTATCAATAGACTGAATATAAATTTGCATGCGAACTTTCCAATATGTTAGACCCGTCTAGAATAGGTGGTTTAATAGAAGACATATCCATGTCTAGATGACCTTGATCTCACTAGTAACTTAAGTGAACCCGCTCTGATACCAACTGTGAATACAGTGGTTATCTAGACTTTAGTCAGGATGTATCCTGCCTAGATATGCTTTACTGGTGTAAAGTGTAACGCAATCTAGAGGTGTCTACCTCGGGTATAAATGTGGAATTAAATAGCACCAGAATGATTACGCAGAATGCTCTTCCGATCTGGGAAAAACTGCGGGCACCCTTGCCACGGGACAAACAAATTTACTATTTTAAGATGTGAGTTTAGTACAGAGAAAAAATAAAAAGTGCTATCGCAATAGACACAAAATAATCAAAAGATAAACTTATAAACTTCTTTCTCCCGCGCACCTCACAGAACGTCCATCAAGCTCCTAGAGATCTCCCAAACTCATCTTGGGATGACTTCACCTCCTAAACTACTTTCAACCTCTGTAGATATGTCCCTCGCACTAATGTGGTCGCCTACCACGTACTTGAAGGGTAACCAAAAACAAACACATTGTAAACTTTGAAGTTCAGATTGCAAGATAAAGTCTCACGGTAGAAGACAGTGTTTTGTGTCTTCTTTTTTTGGTCGAGCTCTTAAGGATTTTGCACAGATTAATTTCTTGCTTCAATTCGGCTTTCGATCGCCTTGCTCGCAACTCTTCTTCGACATACAAAGATGCAATATATATATATATATAGGCAAGAGTTCGATTTCTTGTGAAAGTCATTAATCCAACTTACCATATACGTGTATTTGTAAACAAATTAAGGAAAGTTAAAAGCACAATATACCATAAACTCAAACTTTCCTAATTCTAGTTGAACTCTATATTCTCCTAAACAAGACTTCTAGTTAAATATGGAAACATTACGACCTTGCATGTAAAGAATTCTTGTGCTTTAAGATAAGTACACACGCCACAACTTAACTTTCGACTCAAGACAACAAAATTTGCATGATAATAATTAAATCACACGTGAAAGAAGTCATGCAATAAATTGTGACAAATTAAAACAACGTTTGACGTTAAATGCCAAGACTGAAGGATTTTCGTACTAACATCCCGCATTAAATTTCAATTTTACAATGTGCATACAATCATATTGCTAATTTTGTCAAACACATTTGTGACAACCTCACCCTTGCATCAGTTGGGTAAAGAAAAGTAGACCAATTTATAAATTAAGATACCATCTCTAACTAACTTGAGACCTTTTATGTGCGAATCCAAGAGCAAGACCGTACAAGTCAGTCTTAAAGCAGGAAATATCATGTCAAAGTGGATTTGGTCATTACAGATTATATCAGAGCAGAACCAACTGGAACCCTTTTAGGTAGAGTTCTATTCACCCGCTAGACATCTAGCGGAGTACCCCGTCAGACGCACACTTGTTGAGCTTGGACAACCCACATGTGGGTTGTCCAGTCACAACTGGCCACACCCCACCAGACATCTGACGTTTAATCAAAATTACCTTTAGGTAGGGCGATTGTGATAACCTCAATTTTACATCGCTTGGGTAGAGAAAAAGAGACGAGCTTATTTCATACCGTTACTTTCTCTTTTTCTTCTATTTTTTCAAATTTGAATTTCTCAAACCAATCACATCCATATATCTGATGGACCCACCTATACTACACAAATCTTCATCATCCAACCCACTCATTCTCTCTCTTACTTTACATAAAAATGTATTTTCATGTATTTTTATATGAATGCAAACACACAAGAAACCCACTCCAACTGTCATTTGAGTGGAAGGCGAAAAGCAAGACCTTGCGAGTTAGACTCCAAGCAGACAATATCGTGCCAATGTGAACTCAGTCGTTACAACGTTAATTTCTTCTTATTTTCTACCTCACTAAATGAATAAATAGGGATTTTCAAAAACATGTTTGTTCAATAGCATATTTTATTAATACACAGACAAAAATTAATTAAAGACAGATTGTTGACTTATAATAAAAATGATATCATGATATGATTAAAGTGCATGCTAAAATGAATAAGTTCCAAATTGCCGGAGGATCAATTTGTATCAATGGAGACCTGAAAAAAGACCAAGATGGAAGATCGAGGAATAAACATGCAAAGAAGTCAATTGAAGGACCAAATTGGCGTGTCTGAAAATTTAGAGACCAAATTAAACTAGGTTGCAGAAACCCATGGACTAAATTGCAATTTCTAGATAGAAGGGTGTGCTTCAACTATGCGACCAGACAAAATAGGGCAATGCATTATAACAGTAATATTACTTTTTAGGAAGGAGTAGAAAAAATTGCTCCGAACCCATTGATGTCTAATAATTAGTGCACACATTCTATTTTATATTATGATTTGGTCAGATTAATCACATCTACATTTCTTGTAGGGTTCACTTATAGAAATCTCCACTACTCATTTTCAAGAAAATTTATTTCAGTTTGAAATAAGAAATAGTTTGCTAATGAAGACACAAATATAATTTTTTTTTTGGGAAAGTAAATCTCTTAATTCATTCATTAATCTAGACATATGGCTGAGCCAAACAACAATGGGATACAATTACTCCATGAACAAAAAAAAAAGATGAAGTAGTGCATGAAGCAACCATATGAGCAAATATATTTCTCTCACGAGGAATATAATTACATGATCCATGATCGAGAGCTCAGATAAAAGCAATAAGATCTCGCAGAGAAAAGGGGCATTGGAGATATACAATCTCTCCTCTCAAGCTGTTCACCAACGAAATATAGTCAGATTCGATGCAAACATTTTTCCAGTCATTTTCCTCTGTAAAAATCAAGCCCATAAGAATAGACATAGCTTCTGCATCTTCAACTCTTGGGGAGCCAGGAAAGCGCTGTCCAAGAATTCCCAACATAGATTCAGTTTCATCCGGAACAGCTACTTCTACAAAATAAAATTGCTTACCTTCACATATTGCTGCATCTGCATTTAATTTCAACCAGCCAGTAGGAGATCGGAAGAGCGTCGTGTAATATGAGGATTTGGGAAGGAGAAAGAAAACACTGCAATAGAGGCTAGTTCCGCATGCCTACCATGAAGAATTTTGTTATGTGCAAACCAAATGTTTCTCGTGTTGGAGTTGATATCCAAAGTTCAATTAGTTGGATTGGGTCGAACTAATTAATTAGATTAATTAATTGAAACATTTATTTGAAGGCCTATAGAAGCCCAGTATGACTAGGATTTTGTAGCTTACAACTATCAATAGACGTATTGTGTTTAGGGTTTGATATACACAATGGGAAAACTTCGTGTGATGAATTTTACACAATATGATCGTGGATATCCTATCAGTTTTCTTGCTTGCACTAGGATATTAAATTGATAGAATCTTAAACATACTCCCATAAATCCGCTTCAGATTTTTCGTTATTGTGGAGTTCCAAATCCATTCTTGTTTTGTGGATTACCGTTAGAGGCTAGACAATTGAACAGTTGTGGTGATAAGTGTAGTTCCAACCATTAATCAAAACTTGGAGTATATGGCATTCATAAAAAATGTATTTTTCTATCACAAATTCTTTCTAAATGCAAGGTTGATCATAGGCATACGTATTTAATATTTATTTAATTTTCTGCTATACATATATTGTCCAATTGGTAACAGTGGTATTAGAGCATGCCTTGTTATTTGTTAGAATTTGTTTTATATTTTGATGGACTTGACAATAATCGTTATTATTATATATCAATTTGATTTGGTTATTGACGAATAGGACTTTAGAAATTTGATTTCTAAATAAATACTCCTCCGTCCCGTGAAAATAGACCCAGTTTCCATTTTTGTTTGTCTCAAATTATAGTTCACTTTAGTACTTAGCTTTTAAATTTTCTTATGTGCTCTTATTTAATGTGCATTGATGACAACAAATAAGAACTAAAAAAGTTAAATAATAACAATTAAATGAATAAACATATTAGGAAAAATGTTCATAAATTTCACTTTTCCAAGAACATTAATTGAACTTTCTTAATATATGTGAAAATTGACATAGGACAATTTTCACAGGATCTGGGGAAGTTTGAAATTTGATTTCAAAGCAAGTCCAAATTTGATTTGGGTTGTGGAAGGAGGTTAAATATGAAGTTGGTTCCAATTAGTAAATTATTTATGAATTAATTTATTGGAACGACTATCAATTGCATGAATGGACAGTAAAAAAAAAACTGAAAACAGGACGAGCAAGTGTGGTTTTTCCAGCACCGTATGAAACTGCTATTGTAGCACTGCAAATTGATGTCATAACGCACTATAGTAGTTGACCTGCAACTATAGCATGGTAGATTGATGTGCTGTTGTAGCACGAATATGGCTACTGCGAACAGCAACAGTCAATACTGTTGTGCGCAGTAGCGTTCGAGACTACTGTGGACGGTCCAAAGCAACTGTAGTTTCGAGAAGCATTGGTTTCAGTTGGTTATGCGCTGGAGGCGGGGGCTTACTGTGTAATTTCATAAATTGCACAGCAAGCTCCCTAAGCTATTGATATGTTAAGGAAGTCCTTGCAATTTTTTAAATTGCAATGACATTCCTTTAAGTTTAAATAGATATTTTTGAAATTTCAGAATTTGTCTTATATTTTTCAAATTTAACAAATAAGTCCTTGGGGTTTGAATTACAACTTAAAAAGTTTTTTTTTAAAAAACTTTTAGAGTTTTTCATTTGGTTCAAAATTTAAACTTCAAAAAATTTGTTTGCCAAAAGTATTTATTTACATGAAAGTTGAATTTGACTTAATTCAAATTATGATTTCAAACCTAAACCTTTCCAAAACTTATATCAAAGTATGACTTTGATATTATCAACAAAATAAAAAGTTATTTTGTGGTAATCTCCAATTCCTAATAAAGCTGGTTAATTAATACGTTTAATTGATTGAATTTATTGATGTGAAATTATTTAATTGATTAGATTAATTATTTAATTTCGATTGATCCATTCCATTTTGTCTAAATTGGCTTAGACGACTATTGTCAATACCAATTCTAGAAATTAATATATTTATTAATATTGATATTAGTTGAATGGATTTAATGGAGCATTATGGAGCTGAACTATATGATTAGTTACGATAAACTAGAATGAGATACTAGTTATGACAGTATGATTATGTTTTCACCTTTGTTGTTTGAGAAATAACAAGACAATTGTATATGATACAAATTGGAAAAGAAAAACTGGAGAATATTTGCATTTAACATTAGATGATCGAATGCGATGTCTCCTAATAAATAATCATCTATCCTTCTTCATGGCTCAAGAAGATTGTGTAGATATAATCCATAATGATCTGTGCCTATTAATTATGTATAGTTAATTACATATTAGATGTTATTATTGTTATTATTAGACATAATAGTGATGAGACCAATTCCTCAATTAAAAATATTAATTTTGTACTAAATGTTAATACATGCCTTCTACTATTATAGTGAAAGCCGATAGTACATTACCTTACGAATTTGTTGAGTTACTCATGACTGTTCATTTGTGGACATGCTTTTCACTATGAAACATTTGATGTTTCTAAACAGTTGGTCAAATTTAACTAAGATTTTATTTCTTATTGAGTCACTCAAGAAAAAAAATTTAGAGGCGTCTTAAGTAAAGTACATGAGATGTACGTGATAATTAGTTGTCTACTTGATGATCTAGGAGTCACCTAGATATGTGATTGATAGTGTATCTACCCAAATGTTTTATTGGGATTTTTTGAGGTGAGTCACTCAATGTTCTAATAAAGAAGACGAGATCCTAATCCACTGGAAATTCAAATGAATTTCAACAATTAGTGCAGGGGGAATTACTAATTCAGTAGGAACATAATAAATTTGATAAAAGTCCATGTCAAATTAATCTTCTAAATCAATTAATTTTGTTTTATCTTGTCATTAAATATTTAAATAATGAGTATATTTGTAAATTAAATGCATGTTAGATGTCAAAAAAAATTTCTAAACCAAAATTATAAAACTAACATCATAATTGTTCTCAAGTACGAGAAATTGTATATATCTTAAAATAGATCATACAGAAGTTCTTGCTAAGGAAGTTTTGCAAGGATAGTGCAAATTTATGAACATTATGTGATGATCAACAAAAAAGGGTATGTGTGATATTTGCTATTATGAGTTGTAAATGTTGCATATAAGTATAGATTTTTTATGCTGTTACTTCTCATCTCAAAGAGTTGAATGATGAACAATACTGTATTGAGCAGTATAAAATCTAAAAAGGTATCTAGAAGCACGATGGGACAATGAGCTAAGTATTGACTTAGTTCTATAAGCGTTGTCTAATAGCTCATCACAATTTATTATAAACTAAGATGCGTGAATTAGATTTATATTATCCACAAGTCTGTTTGATATACTAAAACTGTTGAACTTATCATCAATTTAATGCAAGGGCAAGTATTGACCGATCTGAAGCCTTTAGCGGTACTTAATAGTCGTTTTAATGAAACTTTAAGAAAGATTTCAAATGGTCAATAACTCAGTTAAAGTGTATAAAGACATATCCAAAGTCAACAATCTTTGTAGAAACAAAGTACATTGGAATAGGAACTGTAAGGCATATATACCCATCTTGAAAAGAAAGAGGTCTTGGAGAAGATTCTACTACAAGACAAGATTAATAAGACTACTCTTCAGCCTCTTAGGTATTAGATACCGGCTATGGATCCTATGTTTTTTGGAATATCATTGAGGATGAAATAGAGTAAGTTCACTGCAAAAGGGAAAAATAAGACATATAGTAGGAAATGAAGCAATTGTCACTCCATTTAAAACCTATTGTTTGCCTGTACAATTTGTATTGTTTTGAGATAAGAATATTGATATTATGATCGAGTTTTTATGAAGAACATTATTTATGATTCATGTATAGACATGAATAGTTGTTCCACTGACATTGAGAATAATGGTAATTCTTGATTATGGAATCTATTGTGGAAATATGATTGATAATATCTGGATTCTAAATCCTAGAAGGTCTATTACGGGAATAGAAAACAAAAGAGTTATAAGAAATAAATTGAATTATATCCTATTTTGACACTGAACGTGTATCGGTTCAATTTTATATTGATGTATTTGGATGAATATCTACAAATATCATATAGCTTTTCTTACTTTGTCAAGTTTAGTGATGACAACATTAGATATGGTTTCATATATTTGATGAAATTTATACATGAAAGTTTTGAAATGTTCAAAAGGTTCAAGTGAGAAACAGAAAGCTATTTGGAAAGATATTCTAACACTTCGATCTAATCGGAGTAAGGAATGTTTAAGAGTATAATTGATTATCTAAATAGAATAATATTCTCTTGCAGTGAATTCCTATAAATACACCATTCTACAAGTGTATTTAAAGAGAAGTTGTATATATTAGATATGTTACAATTTGATATGCCAAACGATCCTTCCAAAATTGTTTTGCGATATGCAATTAAGATTACATGATACACACTAAATTGTCTTCAATCTATGTTGGTTGATGAAACTCGAAATGTTTTGGGTAATAACACTTTTAAAAAGTGTATAAATATTTCTTTGTAGATTATCCAACAAGAGCTGTTGGACATGACTTCTCATTTGAGATGAATATCATCATATATTGTGTTCTTAGAGAAACGGTTTATTTTAAGAAAACAGTGGGAGCAATATAGATCTTCTTGAAAGAGTTCAAAAAGCCATAAGAGAAATTGATCGACTAGATGCGCCAGTAGATGTACTTCTTTTGACGAGGTGTAAACTAGCAGTAGGAGACCGGTTTTTAAGAACACATTAGCTCTCCGTAAATTAGGTAGGGTAATTCATCTACTTGAAAAATGTGATCTTATGATTACGAATGTTGGACTGATAATCAAAGATGATAAACCTACAATTTACGCAAAGTAAAAGTCAAAGTGTTGACTTAGAAGGTAAGGTTTGATACAATGGAATTCTATGTATTATAATTAAAGTGTGGACTTTGGTTGATTCACTATGATATGTAAGACCTGTATATTGTAAATTGATTTACAATTAAAAGGATAACGTAGATGGTAATACTCATGTTAAAAAGACAAGATTGGTTGTGAAGGACAACATCAAAGACAAAAGTTGACTTTGACAGAATCTTCTTATCTATAATCATGTCTATGTTAATTTGAATTCTTTTGCTGATATGGCATATTGTTTAACAAATAGATGTCAAAATTGTATTCTTTTATGGGAATATTAGAAAGGATGTATATGATACAATTGTGTATTAATTAAACCTTAAATGAGTTGAAACTTTCATTTTGATAGCATATTCAAAGTCTTTAATTTCTCAAGAATGAAGAGGAACAATGTGTACAAGAAGTTAGTGGGAGTTAGATTGTGTTAATAATATTGTATATGGATACAAATTAGGAAACAATATCTCCATGTTTAAACAGAAAATCTAAAACTTTTCTCCATGTGGGATTTGGGAGATCTTTAGAGATAGATCGAAGTATATTTGTCTTGTCCAAATCTATATACATAGATAAAATCTTGAGAAGTCTTTGTGTGAAATAGTCCAGGTGAGGACCCTGTCCCATAGAGATGGGATCACTTTATCAAAAGTAGTGTGTTATAGAACACATATTGAGAAAGATTGGGTGGCTAGTATTATTCCTTATACTATTACAATAGGATCTGTCTAGTATGCGATGTTATATACTAGATCGAATGTTTCACATGCTTTGAGGGTTAAAAGTAGATTCTAGGTGAACTCTATGGGAAACAACGGTCATGAATTTTCTTAAATGCTTGAGAAGCAGTTGAAGATATGTTCTTAAAATATGGAAAAATATGAACTAAGAGTTCATGAATTTATTGATGTCAATTCTTAGTTAAAAAGACTAAAGAAATATCCCAATCTAGATAAATATTTGCTTATAGTATTAGTGTGATCAATTTGAAAGAGTTCTAGATAGATATAACTACTGATTTAAATATTAAGCCTTATACATAGCTACTTCAAAAGTAGTAAACAAAGCGGTTCAGATCGTTAAGTTCATAATTGAACTTGAATTTGTTCCTATCATCATTGATTCAATAGAGATTGTGATGACAATGGAGCCATCGCACAAGCGAAGGAAACATGTGTCTAATCGGTGATCTAAGTATGTATTGAGGTGTATATCTCTTGAAAAGAGTGTAACAACTATGCTATCAGCACACGACACAGAACACAGCGGGTATTATCAAGCCCAGCTGAGGAATTCATTACCTCAACAATAAATGAGTACCAAACTAAAGAAATTCAGGGAATGAGAAAAGATGACATAATCGAAGATAAGAAGAGACGAGAAGAAGAATTACAGTTGAGGAGAGAGAAAGAACAT